>BPLR01000648.1:0-55705 GCA_021605095.1 Caerostris extrusa
TCCTTGCAACATGGCATGTTGCGCGTTGTCGTCTTGATACCAGCAATCATCCATACTGCGTACGTTGCCCACAAGGTGGAAGGACATGATTGTCGAGAATATCACAGTATCTACGGGCATTCATCGCACCATCAACCTCTCACCACTGGGCCAGCCCCATACCAGGAGAAACAGGCCCATACCATCAATCCTCCTCCCAAACTTTACAGTTGGGACGACACACTCGGGCAAAAAGGCGTTCTCCTGGTAAACGCCATATCCAAACACGTCCATCGGACTGGAAAAAGGGTAAATCGTGACTCGTCACTCCAAAGGACGCGTTTCCAGTCATCCAGAGTCGAAGTACGGTGGTCTATGGCCCATCGAAGGCGCGCTTCTTGTTGGTTTTCGTAATCAAAGACTTATGGGTCGCCGAACGTCCAGTAGTAACCAACTTATGGGCCTCGATACGAAGAGTCTTGGTCGAAACGGCCCCACCTGTGGCTTGTCTAAACTCATTAGCGATGTTATCCATGGATGTTTGACGGTTACTTTTGAATCTCCTGACGAGCACCCGCCGGTCCCTGCTGGTGAGAACTGTAGGTCGTCCACTTCGGGGTTTGTTCTGACAGTGTCCCTCAGTCTTGTAGCGACACACAACACGTGCTATAGTTGATTTTGAGCAGTTGCGGAGACGGGATATCTCCCTAATTGACACCTTGGCAAGATGGAATCCAACCAACACACCTTTCTCGAACTCAGACAACTCTTCCCGTGGCGGCATCTTGACAAAAAAACAACTCTAGTCGACTCACAGAGTATTTATAGGATATGGCTGACACGTGATACCTATTATTGCGCATGTGTCAGCTGTATTGTCGACTTTTCTACTTTTCGAGGGGTGTCCCGTCACTTTCTTCCAGATAGTGTACTATTACTCAAGTCTGATAGCAGATATTCAGTGTTACGTATAAAGATACCCATGAAATCAGAAATTGTCTATGCGACATTCACAGGTCGAAACAATTATAGATGGAATATGGACTACACCATGAGTTGTTCCATCGTGATTAGTGACAGACCATGAGCTGAGAAAAGTCTATTCCAATGAGAAGTGAGGAAAGTTGATCCTCCCTCTTCCTCTTGACGGATTTTCTTAAAGGGAGGTTTTGGGAGAAGGAGAGAGATCTGCGACGAGTCGTCAGAGTATTGTTTTTCTCATTTTCTCTGAAATGACAGAACAGGCTGGAGTTTCAAAGTGAGCCCCTTTGTGGCTTCGTGTATCACGCCGTGTGATAATTAAGGTTTGCCCAGACCACGTGTTTTCAGATTCGACGAATCGAGAACTCTGAAAATCTTCGACCTTGGAGTGAAAATGTATTTTGGGATTTAATCGTGCACTTGTGATCAAATGTTTGTTTTTTTTTTCATTTCTTTGTATAAAAATCCAAAGTTCTATATTTGTATATATATATATATATATATATATAGTGCTTGTAAATAAAATTAAAGCGTTCCCATGAACTTGAAAGTGGCTCTCTTGAAGTCGTTATAGATTTAGTAAAGGCTGAGACTTTACACTAGGTCTAGTGTACATAATTACACATAATTTGTTTTATTCAACCAAATTGAAAAGATAACATTCAAAGGGGACAAAGTGCTTTTTTTTATTAAACTCATGCATTGAAGTACAAAAATTCTTTTATAAATTAATTACTGGAGTTTTTCAATTTACAGGATGCAATTGCGGGCCTCATGGATTCTGCGCTCTGGGATACGAACAAGGTGTCGGCTATGTTGAAAACTGCACCTGTGACTATGGATATTCCGTGTTGAATGGCAAATGCGAACGTAATTTTTTTATTTTTTATTTATCCATCGACGAGTAATTTGTTTAAGAATTTTAATTTATTAGTTCCAGGAAAGTAATTTGTAAGACGAGTAATTTGTTTAAGAGTTTAAAATTATTAATTCCAGGAAAAAACAGAACAACCAACTTAGGATTTAACAAATTAAATTTTATTCTATCATATAATAATATGAAAACCAAATTAATTTTGGTTGTTATTGTCCATTTATAAATAAACTATAATTTAAAAAAATTATTTGAAAATTTTTATAGATTTAAATGATGTGTTTCTAATATGACTATAACTAATTATCACTTATATCAGGAATTTCTATTCATAATTAGGAGCAATATAATTTTTATTTAATTTTATTATTTGAACTTTTATTAATTAGCATGCGGTGTAAATCATCATGCTTTATAAAAATATACATGTAAAAGGGAATTTATGAAGCTGCTATACTTTTTGTCTTTAATAAATTTTCAATTTAAATCATGTAATGTTTTCTTCATTTATTTTAAAACAAAAGAGAAAATTAAATTCAGAGTTTTATACTGAATTGAATACGATGTGCATGGGTTATGATAGTCTTAATTAAACTGGAAAAAAGAAACACAATATCTCATTTTGATGTTAACAAGTATACTAAAGTAAAAAATAATAATTTTTTCCCATAAAATTATACGCATTCCAATACAAAAATTTTACCTTTCCTTTCGATTTCTTTTCTTATCCCACTACGTAGATAGCCACATTTAGACCAAGTCCAAAAGCCCGTGTGGTCTCATGGAAGGTGGGAAGGGGGAACAGCTTCTGTTGTGAGGGGAGCACCAGTAAGTAGAAGTCTGCTTGGCTCTGTGACGCTGAAGAAGGAGGGCAGTGCCTTCCGGGAGGACTTTTTATACCCTTATTTGCGTATCGTATGAAGTAAAACTCCCCGTAGTCTGACTCACGAGACAAGGTGCTGAACATCACAAACGCCATCGAATCTCTTTTGTTTTTTCGAAACAGTGTCTACAACAAAGCCGCCAGCGGATGGAACCTCAATCCTAATGCTCACCAGCGGCGCGCGTTGCCATGGATCTGCCCTTTTGATTTTAAACATGATAACATTTCTTCTGGCTAAGAAATAATAAAAAAAAAAAAATGCAACACGGATAATAAATAATGCAACACGTGAATTTTTATTCTGTTTGCAACCAATAACCGAAAAAAAAAAAAAACCTATTCAACTGTTTACAAAACGAATTCCTTTGTCCTGTAGCTAATACAAATAAACAGAATTAAATTTGTATTGTTCTCCAATGTAAATAACATCCGAATTAAAAACTTTTCAATTTACATTTGTTTGTTTTCCCACAGCTTGCAACTGCGACCCGCCAGGTGTGAAGAATATTGGCGCTAAATGCAAACTGTGGTCTCTCGATCAACATACCTGCTACTGCCCAGATGGTTTCATATCAGACCAAGATGACATTTGCGAGGGTAACGTTTCTGATATCTATTTCTGAACAGTACAATTTTCAATTAGATGAGGTGTACCACTCGCTGTTTGTTCAAAATATTCATTACAATTTTTTTTACCTTTAGTCTTCTGAGCACATGGATAAAGAGATTTTGATTCTCTCCTAGCTACAAATAGCATTTTTTTTGTATTTTCCTGATAATCTATTAATATGAAGCTGTAGAAATAAATACAGGAAAAAAATAGATTTAAAAAATGTTTGTATTATGAGGGTAAGGTCAAAAGTTCTTGGCCTGACTATGAAAGACCGCGACTTTCAGTTAAAAATGATTTTATTTTTCTACATAATCTCCCCTTGACTTCATCACACTTGGTCCAACGTTTCTCCAACATCAATATTCCTTCCCGGAAGTGAGAGTCTGGAAGGTTGTGAAAATATTCCTCTACGGTCCTCTCAACTTCTTCATTGGATGCGAAGCGCTTCCCAGAAACATATTTCTTCAAATTTGGGGAACAAATGAAAGTTTGAGGGTGCCAAATCAGAGAATGGGGATGGCCGAACAAATAGTACCCCAAATCTCAGTTTTCCCATCGCCAACGCACCCTTGTGTACAGGTACGTTGTCCTGGTGTAAGATGACTTTTTCTTCTTCAATCCAGACCTCTTCTCTCAAATTTTGGCATCCAGCTGGTCAAGAAGGTTAGAGTAATATTCGAAGGTAATAAATTAATAGGATTCCTTTCGAATCCCCGAAACACACTGGTCATGACCTTTCAGGCAGATGCGATCGACTTCGCTTTCTTTTTGAGCTGAACCACCGGTTTCCACCCACTGACAGGACTGCTGTTTTGTTTCTGGCTTTAGTGTTGGACATGTCTCATCCATGGTGACAAATCGCCGCACAAAAATCGGTCGGATCCCTATTGAAATGGTCCAAAAGTTGCTGTGAAAATCGTTTGCCCATTTGCTTTGGATCGGTATTCAGCAAATGCGGCACCCATCTTGCGCATAGCTTTCGCATCCCTAATTCTTCGTGCAAGATGTTTCGCCCCTTTCTTCCGATATCCCCACAGATCTCTTTTAGTGACATTTAACCCCCTGATTTAAGAAGAACAAAAAGAATATTCCACCTTCTGTCGAATATGGACAACGAACACATGAACTCTCTTATATTTAAGGAATATGTTTATGTTCCCGCAATGGATTACTCCTCTAAAGTACTACTGCCCCGAACATTTTCCAATTGACAATAAAAACATATTTTTCCGTCACATATTTCCTGCCTAGATTTAGAAAGCAAAAAAGGTTGTAAATATATCAATAATTGTACATTTTTAATTACCTGTTAAGCTTTATAACTAATCTTAGATTATACTGTTCGATTTAATAAATTGCTGGAAAAGCTTTCATCTCATAATAATTCGTCAATAATACACCTGCCAAGGTGCCGATACACTGTCAATTTCATGTTTATTTTCGGGAAGTTTATCCTCTGCTAAAACATGCATTAAAATCTCTTTTTCATTCAATTTCTACTATTAGTTCGCACTCTCCCTATATATTTATATATCTTGTTCAAATATTCAATAGTTAATAAAATACTTTTTTACTCATCCCCTCAAGTTCAAATACATTTTTTTTAAACTTGTAGTAGATGACACTTGATGTTAATACAGTTTTTTCAAATATTAATTCTTTAATTAAATTTAATTAATTAATTTTAGTTTTATATGGGAGAAAAAAATATCTCTTATATAAGATATTTAGCTGGATATAAATTTAGGAATAAATACCGTCAGTGGCGAAGCGTGTAGATCGCTGGAAAAAAATTTCTTTTTCAGATTCTTTTTTTCATTCTTTCTAGTCTGAGTCAAGGAGGAAACAAAGTGGAAAAGGAAACATGTGAATGAATTAGTGAGAGAGATGGAAAGTGTGTATGTGAGAGACAGAAAGTGTGAGAGAGAGAGAATTTTTTTTTCTAACTTAAAAATAAGAATGAAATTTTTTTGATTGAAATAGGAATTGATTTTTAAAAAATTTTTTCAATTCCTTCTATTAGCTCATACTCTCCCTATGTATATCTTGTTCAAATTTTCAATCGTCCATAAAATACTTTTTATTCATCCACTCAAGTTAAAAGACATTTTTGAACTTGTAGTGGATGACACTTGATATTAATACAGTTTTTATCAAATATTAATTCAGTAATTAAATTTAATTAATTAATTTTGGTTTTTTTTAGATTTATGTTGCATATATCTACCAATAGATGGTGCCACATAAATTTAAAAAATGAATGAAAATTATTTATGAAGGACTTCCAGCAATATAGTGAAATAAGTAATATAGAAAAAAAAAAATTTTTAAAGTCAATTCCTACTTTTTTTCACTATATTGCAGAAAATTCCTTTACAAATAAAGTTGAAATTTTCCTCTTACATATGGCGCCGTCTATTATTAGGTACATGCAACTTGAATCTAAAAAAACTAAAATTAATTAATTTAATTTAATGAATGTATTAATATTTGAAAAAACTGTATTAACATCCAGTGTCATCCACTACAAGTTCAAAGAAAATGTATTTGAACTTGAGTGGAGGAATAAAAAGTATTTTTTATTAACGATTGAAAATTTGAAGAAGATATATATAGGGAGAGTGTAAGCTAATAGAAGGAATTGAAAAAGTAAGAATTGACTTTAAAAAAATTTTTTTTTTTTTATATTACTTGTTTACAGACATAGACGAATGCAAGAACGTTACTGCTTGTGGTTCGAACACAGTGTGCGTGAATCTGCCGGGATCGTACAGGTGCGATTGCAAGGTGGGTTACGAACCTCTAGCCCCAGATGCTGATATCAGCTCATACGGATGCAAAGGTAAGTAACCAATAGATTTTAACAATCTGCTTCGATTTCAGTTCTCTAATCGAGTTTCAACAATGTGGGGCTGAATGCTTCAGAAAATATGAAATAGCAAGAAAACTGAGTGCAAAAATACTTCAACAAATATGTGGGAAAAAATGAAAATTACTGGCTATCTTTTCTTAAATTTTGACTCAAAATATTATACAGTAGAACCTCTTTAAGTCGAAAACCTCCAAAACTCGAAAAAATTTTTCGTTCCCTTCCCTTCAAGCACCAAAACCCCCATTACACGAAATTTCAGCCCTCTATATGTCGAAATAATTAGTCAATCCCCACAAGCCATTATGGTATATATTTTCCCTCCGTAACTCGAAAAAAAAAAAAAAAAATTTGGACCTCTGTATCTCGATCATTAGCAATGTTGGATTTTACAACCCGATCATTTGAAACTAATTACCTCTATAGCTCGAAGAAAATACGTTACCGACTTTAAGGATTTGCCGACACGCACGTCATTGTTTCTTAGAAAACAATGTATGAGTATATAGTAAATAGAATAACCAATTCTATGAAATAGCAACTCGGAAAAAAAAGAATTTTCTGCTCTTTATAGCTTAGATAATGCTATAGATAGAGAACGATCGAATTGTCTAAAGCAAAAAATAAATAAATAAATAAATAATAACTGACTTTTTAATACATAATTTTTTTAATTTTAAGGTTGTTTCGGAATTATTTTGATTTTTTATTGTAGTTCATTATATAACTTTTAAGTTGCAAATAAACATGTTTATTACCTCTGTAACTTGATTTTTATTTATTTTAACTCTCTAACTCAAAATAAATTAGAAAGAATCTAAAAATCTACAAGAAAATCCGCGTAAGTCGGAATCCTCCATAAGTCGAAAACTCTATAACTCAAATTATTTGGCGTCTCCCTTGAAGTTCGACTTATAGAGGTTCTACTGTATTATTCTTCTTGAATATCAATATTTTGTTTTGATATATAAAAGATAGTCAGTACTTAAAATTTCAATTGCAAAAATTCAAATCGACCAGAATTCATAATATACTGCTCATTTTTTTAGAACAGAATTTGGAAAAGTGTGATAATACTAAAAATAACATCTAAAATTACTTTAAAAAAGCATTTTTGTAACTAACGATATTTTGACTTTACAATTGCTAAAACATAACGCTACTTTAATATGAACACATCACAAAATAATAATAAATAAATTACTTATTTTTTTTTAAATTCGACATTTTTTTTACATCGTTTATCCATAATGACTTTTAGATGTAATCTTATTTGAAATCATTCATCAAAAACATTTTTCATTTGAATGTGATCAATTATTCACTCATACTAAGTAATAAAAACTAAATTTGCTTTCATTTTATGCACGTATAATCATCTGAAAGAGAATATTATTAACAATAAAAGTTATTTCTATTAGCGTTGGATGCATGCGGCCTACCTCTAATAATAATAACGTGTAATAGTAAAGCTAATAAGTTCTGCCCACTTTAATCCATTCCGTGGCCAGAATGTTTAATATTTAAATTGTCATTTCATGTAGGATGCATCCATGTGAGGTGATGGACTAAATAGACGAATATATTCATCTATTTCATGTTAAACGAATACATTTTACGTTAGATGAAATTTAATTTAGACGTTTACGTTACGTTAGATGTTATGTTTAGAGGTTACGTTAAACTTTTTTTTTTAGACGTTTACATTTAATGTTAAACGAATACACAAATCAAAACGAAATGCTCGACGAATGTATTTGTTTGGTTTTATGTATTTGTTTTTCGATAAGCTTTATGAAGTTAAAAAATATCTAATGTGCGGAAAGGAAAAAAAAGTCCGAATGGCCGAGTGACTAGCGCTCTGGCGCACGGTGCCACAGGCTTAGGGATAGGGTCAAAGCCATGGATTTTTGTAGTGGTTCGAAATTCCTGACTAATATGACTGTTGGGTATAGGGCTGACAACCCTACGCCGTAAAAAGAAAAACATCTCCTGTTTTGAAACCTGCCAGTAGGCAGACGGTTTAGGCCAACCATGCGGCTGTTGTGCCAATGAAGATGGAAAGGAACAAATCAAAACTAAATGCTAATGAAAATGTTTAATAATTGCAACTATTCTGATATCCAAAAAAATAAATAAATAAAAAAAAATTCTCAATTAATTACTTTAACTGCTTCACTCATAATGCGCCGAGGCTATAGCCATTTCCGTTAAGGGAGATTTGGTTTGATTTGTCGCTTTACGGTCATTTTGTGCACAGTTTGGGTTAATTAGATCGTGAGCTACAGTTTAATGGGAATTCCGAATCTCTAGCAAACATCCATGCCACTGCCAGGATTCGAACCTGAAGCCTGTTGTACCAAAGATCAGAGAGCTAGCCAATTGGCGATCAGGCCGCTCCGTTAAGGAAAAGTGTGAGAATACACGCAGCCAATAATTTCAACAAATGTTTTAGGAGAGCTTTAGAAACAGCATCTCTTTCTGGCTTCTGTAAGTCAGAATTTCCAGTTGTAAATCTTAGAATTCGGTCTCATGTAACTGTAAGTGAGAATTAAATTATCATCAATCATACTCTCTTTTTTTCCCCTTGTAGACATTGACGAGTGTTTCAATTCCTCGATCTGCGTATTCTCGACGACCGAGTGCGTCAACAGCCCAGGCAGTTTCGATTGCAAGTGCAAAAAGGGACACTATCCTGCATCGACAACCCTCCATGATCCGCGCTACAACAGTTGCCACGAAGAAGGTAGGTATGACAGAAAAAACACGATAATTGATAAGATTAAATTGATAATCGCGATCACTTAATTGCAATTAAATCACATGTAAGTACACATGCAGTATAATTTTGCTTCTTGCAGTGTACCTTATAGTAATCTATAAGGAAAGAAATTAGTTATTTCAGTGATTCATATCATTTAAATAAATTCGAAGATGGTACCAAAAAGATTCGTATCAAAGAAGATTTTAATATAAAAGTTTCTATGTAGATTTTTGTTTATCGATCGTTGAAAAAATTTATCGATCAAAACATATAACAAAAATAAGTTAACATTTAACTGCAATTGTTTCACAGATATATAAACAATCACTTAACTGCAATTATATAACAGGTAAAATTTTGCTAATTGCAGTGTACCCTAGGTAATCTCAAATTTTATCACAACTTTATAGGAATGAGCCATTCGAATCATTTTAGTGATTCATATTGTTCAAATAAATTCGTAAATGGGTACGAAAAAGATTCGTATCAAAGAAATTTGAATATAAAATTATCAAAGTAGATTTCTATTTTTCAATCTTTTGGAAATCATTCGATCTCCGAAAAAAAAAAAATTTATTTTTTATTTATTGTTTTTAATTTATTTTATTGATTTATTTTGTTTGTAAATTTTTTTATTATTTTAATTAAAAATTTTATTTCAAAAAATTATTTAAAACGTATAACGTGAATAAAAAGTAAAAATATAAAGATAAATGTTTTGCGCGTGGTTTTTTATGTAGTCCCTATATCCATCGCATATAAACAGATTTGAGTGTAAACAAATCTGTTACACTTGTTTATTTCGTTGCCGATACAGGATTTCTCACTTCGTTCAGTAAATTACATGAACGAAAATTTATAAAATGAATGATTCGCGCCTTGTATATAACTAAAATAATTCATATCATTTGTACGAATCATACGGATTCCACTCATCTTTACAAAGCTGCCTTTTTCTGTGCAATTGAAGTATAAATTACTATAAAATGATCGGAAAATCACGCAACCGTGCAAAAATATTTTATTACAAAGAAACTAGAAGAAATCAAACTACAAACATGAACTAGATTGAAAGAGAGACTGTTTTGAAAATCAAAAATAGCATAACTTTGAATATTGCCACATTGTATGATAAAAATGCGACTCCCTTTCTCAAATACACGCACGAATGTGTTTTTTCCCACAGTTAGGGCCACTTTTCAGAATGTACGAATGTTGAATTTTTAATAGCATTTCAGCGTTTGCTTTGATTTTATTGATTATATGAGCACAACAAATCAGACACCAATTTTTGATTAATGTAGAGGACTTGTCTTGTGAAACGCATGCAGATTTTCTGAGTCTTGTAACGTCTCGTTCTATACTAGACCTATAACGTTTCCAAGAATAGGGCCACTTTTAAGATCATGGGAACACTTTAATTTTTATTTAAAAGCATTTATATATATATATATATATATATACAACTTTGGGTTATTATACAAAATGAAAAATATAAATTTAATCACAAGTGCCCAATTAAATCACAAGTACAGTTCACATCTAGGTCGGAGAACTTCAAAGTTCTCAAGTCTACGTCGAATCTAATTGCCTGGTCTGCGGCAGACCTTAATCATCTAACCATCATGACCTAATCTAAACATTTTATATCATAGACGTAGCTACTTTGCAGATTATTTGTTGAGAATAGAATTTCTTTAAATATATTTTTCTTTCAAAAGAAAATAATTGTTTAAAATAGATGCATATTTATTTCTTGCAAATACACTTTTCCCTCAAAGTATTTTATAATAATAAAAAAAAAAAAAATTTAATACTATACTTATACCAAATAGCCTAGGAATAATTGTCCTTGAATTTTTAGGGTCAAAGTGGAGAAGCATTACCATTTTCCTTGGCGTCTTCCTAGGAATTGAAATTATAGGAACAATATATTTCTTTTACCGCCTGAAAAGCAGGTAAAAATATCTCCACATTTTTTATTTATTTCCCAAACTAAATCTTTTTTCTACTTTAATACAAAGAAAGAATTTTTTAAAGTTTACGTAATGTCGTCTATTGCAAACAAATAGATCTCTAATGTCAATAATTTTTCTTTATGTTTTTAGGCGGTGAAGACAATCAAAAGAGGTAATCTGTACAAAATAAAAATTCATCAGCATATCGTATTTTGGACTAGTACAGACAATTTAATTATGAAATATTCAATGATGTAAGTTCATTTGAATTAATGTCCGCATGCACAGATACATTTGTTCTTTTTCAGAGGATACCATTGTTGTAAAGAGGTATTGAAATATTGCCATAATAAAATTATTGAGACTCGTCTCATTTTAATTTGATTGAAGATTTTTTTAAATTTTTAGTAAAATATGTTGTAAATTGTAAATTGCTCAAAATAGCAACCACAACAATAATACATGCTTAGTAACGTCGTAAGAATTGACGAACAGTTCCAAAAATGCCAGGTATTTCGCAACCGCAATGAATTATCGAGAAACAGGAACTCCGTGACAGGTACGTCCGTATACGAGATCCTTACTTGAATACACTGGAGTCTCGTAAATGGAAACACATTTAACAATATCCATTTTTAAATTTGGAGAACGTTTGTAAACAAAGTTAGATCTAGATTAATTTTATCATATTGTTATTTACACATAAATACTAAATTATACCGTTTATAGATAGAAAAAGAATGGATTTTAAATATAAAAAAATTTCCGAGAACAATATGAAGTTCTTTTCAAAATCTTAAATTTTGAGAATGAGTTTTACAGAGAATTCAATTGATAATTAGGACTATACGTAAATTTTAACTCAATGATTTAAGAAAAATTATCTTAACTAAATCGAAAATGCATTTATTTGTTATCTTTAAATCACATAACCTATGAAGTAAAGTTAATAAAAGCAAACAAGTAATAAAAAGCCTACAAGCTTAACGTGATAACTTATTATAAGTAAAGAAGTTAAAACATTTCGTAAATTAAAGAGTATAAATGTTCTACAATATAACACCACACACAAATCTGGGCTAATTATCTCAGAAAGTCCTTCAAGGCTGCAAATTGGTGAGATTTCCGTGGCGGACGTAAGTGAAATACCAAATCTGCCTAAATTTATTTTCCTGTTCTTCGGTAAAGTTTATCTTTAATGAATTTTATTTTTGTCTTCCCAATCCTGGTCACCGCCTATTTAAATACCACATATCCAAGGTGATATAGATAAGCGTCATCCCTTATAATAGTTAGGATGCATTTCCATTGGTAAAGCGATATCAATTTCGACGAATCAAATCAGCGATCATGACTGATTTACCTATTTAAATAACACATAGCACAGGCAAGATAGATAAGCGCCATCCCTTATAACACTTGGGATGTATTTCCATTGGTAAACCGATTTCAATTTTGATGAATCAAATTAACGATCGAGAATGATTTGACAGTAATGATTCATTCATTCTACTATCAGTCATTCTCGATCGCTATTCGATTCGTTAAAGATGACGTCACGATAACGTTGCGTTGCCAATGGAAATGCACCCTTAAATATTCATTCGTTTCACAGCAGTTAAATACAAAAGAAACGCAGACTTAGGCATATGAATTCAACACGCACATGATGTAAGAAGCATATTTAATATAATCATAAATATAAAATTATCAACAAATATATAATTTAATAGAGATAACAGGTGAAAGAAAAAAAAAATCTATATATTATAGTTACAAAAAGAAACATTGTATTTTTAAAATAATCACCAAGATAATAAAACATATCAATATTTATAATTTATCAATAAGATTATTATTCAACAAAAAATAATGCATTAAAAATTATAATTATCTAACAAGAAAACAATTCACATTCATAATTGAAAATATTAATAACAGATAGCAAAATAAGATGTAATATGTATCATTGAAAATATACATCGGCCATTGAATTTTTCCATCTTCAATAATCTCCTGCACTAATGCAAAACGGTTTATATTCATCCAATCCTTCTATGGAGAAGGTCAACAATTTTAAATAGAAATTTATAGAAAATAGAATATTTTTAGTTTTAAATAATATTTATTTTTTTTTTTGATAAATTTTATGATATTTTTTTATGATATATTTAAATTTATGATATATTTAAAATTTTATGATAAATTTAAAAAAATAACGCCGCAGAATAATAGGTTTGAGATTTTAAATAATTCGCCTTAAAGAATATCATTTGACTAAAAAAGCAAGTATTCTTATCCAAATATTCACAATATTTTTTTTTTTTTTTTTTTGTACGTAGACTGCAAAAATTCCATAGAAAGACGTAGTAAGGTGACAATCAACATGATCGATTTTTAGTGAGGAAAAACTGCAATGAAGATCGTAAAATCTCCTCTCGATTAAGAAAACGCGAAAGAAAAATTTTTCAAATATTAAGCAGACTAATCAGGATCGATTTTTTTGAATCTTGACGCAATCTGGATACAACTACTAATCAGCTATCTCAATTTGCGTCCTATAAAACAAAAATAAAGAAATAACTTAAATTCGAAATATATATAAAAAAAAATGAAAATCATCTACTTAGCTCAATGTTGAAAAATGATGCAGCGCCATTTTGCTTTGTTGAAAAATTCCAGACCATTGAAAGATCATCAATACATTCAACTATGTTTTAAATCAAATTATTATAAACACTTCAAAACAGGCTTTGTGGCACTATTTGAATGATAAGCACCCATTTTTTTATGGTTACAAGTAATGTTTAATTAAGCTCATCAATGTGAATTTTCCGCCACTGTTGTACTAATGTTTACAACGGTATACAATTCAATGGCCGATGTACATCCAATATCATCATTAACATATAAGCTACTTTCTATTCTACATCTATACATGTGCAGATACACCCAAAATTGTATTACATATAGAGCACACAGTTCAGAAACACCTGCATATTCTACCTTAAACATTTAATAACAGCAGTAGCCAACATATTGCATCAGAAGTCAACTTTGAAAATTAGCAGTCATGCACTAATAAAAACTAATTGAAAATGTAGTTTAAAATTGAAAATTCTCATTAATAATATTTAACAGGCAAGAAAAAATGATAAACTTATTTCAAAAGAAGCAACATATCTAATAATAATGTGAATGTTACCAAATATTTACATTGAGATGTGCAATGCCAACCAGGATTTCAATAAAGCAAAAAAATATTTTACTTTCTTTCATTTTAAATAAAGAAATGCTTATTTAGATCAATAAACAATCAAGACATGAATTCATATTTCTGCCAACATTACAATTCTGGTAACCATTCAACTTTTTTATGATTTTATCCTAAATGACATAGACATATTTCTTAAAAGAAATACATAGCTAAGTCATTTGGCCAGACAGTTATAATAAAATAACATATCATCTGGCAAAGCACCTTTTTCACATCCTATAAAAAATAACAGTTATTATATACAAAGACAGATTTGGTCACTTCTATTCAACAACAAATGCATAACATGCATAGAATACTTAATTACTTTGTGCATAAATCTGTACACAATAAATCTGATACACATACGCTGAAGAGAAACTGTAAATTCTATTTACACAATGAAAGACATTTAGATATATAAAATATTATTAAATACAAGTATAAATGTATCACAGAAAAAAATGGAACCAATAAATTATTGTAAATATAAATTATGCATAAATATAAACAAAATATCACGACTTTTATGAAAATATAAGAAAAAAAAAAAATGTTCTTTAAAGTGTACATCCAGTGTAAACACTGAATATCTTTTACACACAGTGACTAGTAAAGTGATTATAGTTTGGACAGTGACATACACAGTGATTAGTAAAGTGATAATTATTTTGACAGAGACACAGACAATGATTTAAATTTTCTAGCAATAAATCTAATGATTCAAAATCATTATCAGAAGTCTTCTTGATAACACACACACACACACACATATATATATATATATATATATGATGACATTAACAAGTGAATTTTTAATAAAACCCAACTTGATTGAAGCTGGCATTACATATTTTACATAATTGTATTAATAATCTTAAAACAAACTACATGTTTGGACAATTTTAAAAAATATATAAATTCCATAAAAGCAATGGATTCTCAATATTTTTCAAACCTTAAATTACGTAAATAAATATTCCTGCAGGCTATTAAACAGATCCTTCACCCCCCCCCCCCCACCCCACATCAATTTTTTTTTTCTCCTCAATCATGGAATTCGATAAAAGACCCTGACTAGATTGTAAGGTGCAATATCTGATGTAACAACTTCATGAATGGCATTGAATGCACCAGTTTTGGAATACTCTGGTTATTTTTAAATCTCATGTAGAAGTAAAAACTTCTACATGAGATTTAATATTAAAATTCGGCATAAAAATAGAACATGATTATAATTAATTCTATGAGAATTTTAAAAAAAAACAATTATTACAAAGTAATAATAAGTTTAAAATAATGGAATTAGTTAATAGGTAATAGAAAAAAAAAAAAATTGGAAGGGATGCTACCTGATCAAATGGAGATTGAAAACATACTGTTAAAAATAGGAGTCCTTCAATCAATGCTTGTTTAAACGAAAACAAATAATTGTATGAATAGGTCTTAAATCTTCTTTCTCAATGACAATTATAATTGAGTGGCAGGAGAACTAAAAATATCATAGTAAAAAAAAAACTCTAAAATCTAATTGTTTCAAACTTCTAATTAATATTTTAAACTAAATTGTTCTAAATAATTAAAGTAAAAAAAATAATTTTAAGATACTCTAAAAAAAAAATTATAAATTGTTTTAAACTTTTAATTCTTTTTATGTCCGATAGTTATTATAAATTTATAGATTTTATTTCTATAGTTTTATTTTCATTTCCACCTACTTTAAAAAAATGTTAAGTAAATTTAGAATTTTAGATTTATTTTATCCCATCGGTATTCCATAACTAGTATGTCCGTTGCCCTTCTTAAGAAATTAAAAGTGGTTGACCATCATTAAAACACTACCTTTATTCTTCCCTATAAAAGTATGTAATTTTTTATATCAAAACCACCATTTATGGTTAAAAATAAGGGTGGTGGTTTAAAGAGAGTCAATCACTGGGATGTAAATGAAGTACTGGAATATAAATTTTAATAGAAAGAAATGAATCAGGTTTTGAAGACTCATTGTCCCTACCATACTTTATCTTGGGATATTTGTTCTAAAAAAATATCACAGTGAAGAAAAAAGATCATTGAAATTAAGATTTGAATAAATCATTGTAAATAACAGAACACTGCGAGAATGGGCATTTCTCAATCTGTGTTTTTTTGAAGATAAACATTTCACTCTTAAATGAAATTTTTTTATAAAGTTGAAACAAAATACACTGCATAATTCATTTAGAAAAGGTAACAAATGCTTTTCCTTTAATTATAAAATTAAAACATTAATAAAAATAAGAATTCTAGAAAAACAGCTGGAATTAGAGCTTAAGAATAAGTAATTCATTCATTTCCTTTTAATAAGCATTTATAGAATCATGCATGTTGAAATTTTCAATATACATTAACAGAAAATCCACATTTGTCACAAAACATTGAATATTTTTTTCCCCATCTCTCCTTTAAAAAATGGCTTTTCTACATTGTCCATCTATAAAATCAAAATACCATTTAAACCTAAATCTTACTAAAATATTTTTCATTCTAATATTGCAACATGTTTTCATTGAAAAACCCTGCCCATCTCCAAATTTTTGTATTTAAAAGTAGCCTTTTTTAATTCATAGGTGAATTTGTCATTTTTTAATTTATCATGACAAACTAATGTTTTTGAACCAAATTTGAATATCTAATATCAAGTAGTGCTTAAATTAGCTTCTTTATACATCACTGGTTCTGCTATGACATTTTGTAAAGGTAAAATTAATAATGATAATAATTGGTAGCAGTACTGTCTAAATTTTTTTAGTAAATCGTAGTCATTTTACTAACAAAATATCAGATATATTGCATTAAATTAATCTACGAATATTAAATTCACCATCAAAAGCATATACTAAAAGCCCATTTAATATTCCTTCAGCTTTTAGTAGCATTCAAGTATATTTTTATCTATCAACTACATTCTAATCTTGCTATTTTATTTTATGTCATCACATTTTCAGTGCTACTTCCATATTCAAAATGAGTAACATCACTCCTTATTTTTGTATTTTTTTCTGTTTTTCATACATTTTTCCAGCAATATGAAAAGCAAACTTCAACAATTAAACACTCAGCTACTTATAACATGGCAACTAAAAAAAAAGGAATTTTGCAACTGCAACATTCCTCCATTAAAATTGCAAAGAATTAAAAACAAGAAATAGTGCATGTGGCTTGATATCGATATATTACAGGTGATTAATTTATTTAACTTTAATTTATTTGCTGACATGGGTCATTCATCAGATAAATAATATTTTATGAAAATGAAGGAGGTCATATAGAAGCATGCTTATTTCGAAGATATTTTTCTATTACTAGTAATGAAAATGTCAGGTTTAACATGCCAGTTGCCTAGTAATGTCAAATTGGTAGATAGACAAACATGCTTGGATGCTCTTAATCTAAAAGGGTTCAAAATAAGATTACAATATCAATTTTATATTGAGATTTCCATACAATGTTATACGTTACTATAATACAATATTGGCACAACCTCAACCAATAAAATATTATTGGGATATTTTACTGGCTTGTACCAATGTTGAAAAAGCATGCATGAATCTATATATTTTTTTGTGCATTTCTGTAGTCATTAAGATATTCATACCAGTGCAATATGTTCACACAAGATGAATTATGATTAGTAATAAAAGACAAAATAAATCAAAAAGTACAGCATTTACTGCTTCTAACACACATTGACTAACAAGGTCAGTTATTTGCTATGATTATTATGAAGCCTAAACATTCAACCTAGAATCTACAACATTCTTTTCAGAAAAGTCATTTTTTTTTTAACATACTAGCAAAATTTATGAATATTCAGTCAATAGAATTAAATTTCATCATTGATTGTTATGAACATGTTTTTTAATAATATTAAACAAGGGAATTAATTTTTAAACATTTCAAATCTGTAATTGAAATATTTTTTTAATATTGTTAAAAAAAAAATTTATAACGGTAGGAAATATATTCACTTTGCAAATAAAATAGCTCTAGCACAGATTTTAACATTATTATGCAGAGTCCATATTCCAATTGCATTCTTGATACAAACACCATACAGCAAGTATACATTTCAAAAGAATTAGTTAATACCAACAACATAAAAAAATGCAAACATATTTTCGTCCTATTATGTTTCTTTTAGAACTATTTACAAATAATTCAAACTGTTTATTACAAAATAAATCCAATTTTTTTAATGATGAAAATTTATAAATACAAAAAAATATAATAAAGAAGCAGCAGTTTTGATTTCGAAAAATAATTAGTTTAGTTAGCTAAATTTAGATAACATTTACAAACTGTAAAACCAGTAACATCTTAATAAATATTTGTCTACTGTACAAATAAAATATCAACAGAAGGATTTATCAATAAAATTTAAAATGCAACACTTGTACATTTTTCAAAAAAATTTATTAAAAATGGAAATTTTGAATGTTTTTCAATGGGAAATTTGTCTTGTAGTAGAAATAATAAAAATTAAAACATCTAGATTAAATATCTGCAAGACCAATGTTGAAATGAAAGATGCCATATTCTCAACTAAATAAAGGATATTCAATGGAATGAAACATTAATTGTTTTATATCCTTACCAGTAGTGAATTTATTTTAGTAACAATTGCATTAGCTTAATGAGCTATATGATTTGTCCATTAAGATTTTGATGAAATAACTGATTCTTTTTTTTTAATGGCTTAGCAGATTCTATTGCAAATTATTTTTATATTTTGAAAATTTACTTATCTATCAGACAGAAACTCATGGCATTATGTTATTTAAATGAATAAAAATAAGGTTTACTATGTTTAATTATTTAAGATATTACAGACATATATTAAATTTTAAAAACTGTTCTCTGAATTTTAATACATTCAAAAAAAAAAAAACGCCATTTAGAAAAGGACTATGGAAAAATTTAGATGCTTTGAGTCTGATAGTTATATGAGAGAAAGATGTTTGTATCGATAGAACAGGATACTTAATGATGACCACTAAACATAATTTATATATTTAGAATTTCAAGTGCATTAAGCTTTTATGCGCAACTTCCTTATACTTTCCTCTCCTTTATACTCCTTCCTGCATGCTCTACTGAGGTCATTACAAGATTTCAAATCAAGAAATTTCAAATGAGGACAATTCTGCAGAATTAATCTTAGTGTAGCTGTTGTGATTAATGTGTGATTTAAATTTAAAATTTCTAACCTTCTTAAATTGCCATAATGAAAACCCACCAAAAATGGTGATTGATTCTCTCCTCTTTACTGCCTGAAATATCAAGAAGCACTAAATTACGGCACCATTTTACAAGAATGCAGAGGAAAACATCACTGCAATATAATTTAGTATGAGAAATGTACAGTTTTCGCACATTTCGAGAGGGCAGAGAACACATTTCTGTGCATGTGAGTCTTGCACATCCTCTCACATCAAGTTCTGTCAAATTGGGAGAAAGATCCAAAAGTTTCCTGAAGTAAAACTCATCCAACAAATCTTCTTTACTAGGATGAGCAAAAGTCTCCAAGTCTGGAAAACCAATGTCCTTATAAGTACCAGCACTTTGATATACAAAGGGAAAGCCTAAACGGAGTATTCTCAATTTTCGCAAACAAGACTGCATATATTCGATTGGAAATAAATAATTTGTACTTCTTTTATGCAAATGCTGAATTATTAATTCTTCTAAATTTGGGCAGGCAATTGCAATAAGCACAAGTATATTCTTTACATTGATAATTAAAACATTTGAAAATTCCAGACTGGTTAATCTTTCTCCCCTGCAATGTAAAAATTCTCTGAATAATCTAGGTGTAATAAACGGTTTATAGGTAGATTTAGAATCGGAACTATTGATAATTATTTCTTCCAGATCAGGGCAGTGATCAATAAGATTAGTTAAAAATTACACTGGCCCTTCTCTAATTTCTTAAGCGCCTTTGAGAAGTCAATACTTTTTATGCATGGCAAACTCTTATAAACTGCCTCTAAATCTGAACTTGTTGGGATGTGCTTCATTTTCCCCATAACAAGTTTATCGATATTTTTAAAGCATTCCTTTTCACAAAGCAAAAGTAAATCCTGAAATGGCAACGCTCCATCAAAATCACGCCACAGTGAAATGTCCGTGGCAGCTTCCTGCCAGTTCTTACACACTCTTGCTACGCGTTGAATAAAAATCTGTCTGTGTTTCGGTTTCTTTAACATATGTAAATATGTAAACGAGGATTTCTCGCGGTAAGTCATTAACAGAAGCAGATGATGATGTTTGACATTTGCGTGGCATTCTGAAATTTCTATTTCCCTTAGTGGGTAAATAAGACAACAAAAAACATATAGTTAGCAAAAATCCAGAATTTCTTAGTTACGACGATTTACATTTACTCACATTTTTTTCATATATTTACATTCTCTAGATTATTACAAAATTTCAGAAACCAATTAACTAATAATCCCCAAACAGCTGTCAAAAGCAGAGCTTGTTTTGACAATACACATAGAGTAAACAAAATGTTCAATCGATTTTGAAAGCATTTCATTTCAATTCTGCATACTTTACAATTTTATTTTTATATCCAATGATAAGGCAAATGTATAATAAATAAATAAAGAAAAAAAAAAAGGAAAGAAATTAGACAATATAAAAGAAAAAAAAATGCCACAAATCAGTTTCTGAGAATATATCTGCCACGTTCAGTCACGTCGTCTAAAGGAATGATGGACCAAACATCTTAGCGAGCGATCTAAAAAACAAAAGAAAAAAATTTTATGAGTCAATATAATTTACTTTAAAACTTTATAATGTATATACAAACCTTACAATACAAATATTAATCTGATGAAGGAAACTGCAACTGCTTGTTTAAAAGTTTCTTACATTCAGGTTTGAACTATAATGTTTTGTTTGTTTTTTTTCTTCTAATGCAACTGGCAAATAGACCGTGATCTTTGAACTACAATGTACTAATTCAGAAAAGCAAAATTCTGTGATGCTAAATGCTCATGTCAATCTATTTCCTGTTGCAGTTCCTCTTAACGATCCCATGCCTGCCAGTTGCTCAGTAATTTCAAGTTCTCATCAACACTTCATATAAATAATACTAGTTCAGTAGCATCAATTATATCAGTGCTTTCATCTATAGCTATGGAAGATAATTTAAACTGGCCAATCATTGACTCGAATTGTGATGTCACATTTTTATATAGACTCTAGAGGACACCGTTTTCCAGATAAGTTTACAGTTTCATCAACTGGACATGAAACATTCTAATTTTGAGCATGCATTGTTTAACGAATTTCCCATTATTAAGAGCTTTGTTGCTTTTAGCAATATTATATGATACAATGTATATTGCATCTGTAGCTGCTTCTAGATACTGTTTACTTTCTTAAAACAATTTTTTGACTTGACAGAAATTCTTTGTTATTAAACAAATATTTTCTGCTTTTGCTTGCTTTTATATTGGGACATTGGTTCGTAATTGGAATGATGCTCGTAATTGCTTTGATGTGAAGGGAGGAAAAACGTTATATTCTTTAAAGATTGCTACAGTTTTATTGCAGATGAAACATACTAATTTATTCTTTACAATGTAAAAAAAAAAAATTGGCAGGGTCATTCATTTTTAAAATCACGACACTCTGAATCAACTTCACGTTATTTTAGACATTTTGGAGGTTAAATATTTTACGAATATTCAAAACCCAAAGAAGTATCACGTTTCAATAATTTCACCATTATCATAATGGCACTATTTTTCCATTCAACGTAATTTTGAAAATTGTGTTCACAGACAAATACAGAAAGGCATTCATCTATACGCTATGCGGCTATGTTATCCTTCTTCATCTATATTTGCTAGTTAATTAGGATAAATTTGTTGTGAAACTAAAACTTCCCTGTTCATTAAAAAATAAAGTTAAGAAAAGAGTACTTTTTTTTTTTTTTTTAAGAAGATTAACAATGTATATCACTTTTTTTAGGTAATTTTGAAAGGGCTTGTGTGTGTTCTTGCAACAACAGAAAAACACTAGACGGAGCTTAAAATTCTCAGTGTAAAAGGATGATGAGAAACAGACTCAAAGATGAGATAACAGACCCCTTATAACCAGGTGGGCTGAAAAGTTCATAGGCTAGCATAGAAAAAATTCTTTTTTTTTTTTAATAGAATTTGATTTTTATTATTCTATATAGTTGCCTTCGAGGGCGATACAACGATCATAGTGGTCATACAATTTTTCAATACCATTTTTATAGTACGATTTGTCTTTAGCCTCAAAATAGGCTTCAGTTTCGGCGATTACCTTTTCATCGGCGCGAAATTTCTGTTCAGCGAGCATCCACTTGAGATCTGAGAACAGGAAAAAGTCGCTGGGGGCCATATCTGGAGAATACGGTGGATGCGGAAGCAATTCGAAGCCCAATTCATGAAATTTTGCCATCGTTTTCATTGATTTGTGACACGGTGCATTGTCTTGATGAAACAGCACTTTCTTCTCCTCCAAATGAGGCCGTTTTCCGCGATTTCGTATTTCAAACATTCCAATAACGCTACGTAATAGTCGCTGTTTATGGTTTTTCCCATTTTAAGATAGTCAATGAATATTATACCATGCGTATCCCAAAATATTGATGCCATAACCTTGCCAGCCGACTTTTGCGTCTTTCCAAGCTTTGGAGTCGGCTCATCACGTGCAGTCCACTCGACTGACTGTCGATTGGACTCCGGTGTAAAATATGAGCCATGTTTCATCCATTGTCACATATCGACGCAAAAATTCGGGTTTATTACGATTGAACAGCTCCAAACACTGCTTAGAATCATCAATTCGTTGTCGTTTTTGGTCGATTGTGAGCTCGCGCGGCACCCACTTTGAACAGAGCTTTCGCATATCCAAATATTCATTCACGATATGTCCAACACATTCCTTAGATATCTTTAGGGTCCCAGCTATCTCAATCAACTTCATTTTAAGGTTATCAGAAATTACTTTGTGGACTTTTTTTATGTTTTCTTCGGTAATAGTCTCTTTGGGGCGTCCACTGCGTGCATCGTCTTCGGTGCTCATTTCGCCTCGTTTAAATTTAGCAAACCACTTCTCAACGGTTGATTTTCCTGGTGCAAAGTTCGAATAATATTTATCAAGCCAAGCCTTTGCTTCAATAGTATTTTTTTTTTTTTCACCAAAAAGCAATGCTTTAATTAACACACGAAATTCCTTTTTATCCATTTTTCAAACTAACAAAAGTTGCTTCACTAAAAATGCTATGAATCCTATACTAATAGTGAAACGGCTGTCTAATTTATACACGTGTCTTTTGAAGGTTAGGGCTACCTAAAAATCATACGGATTTATTACTAGTAGCGCCATCTATGTGTCAGCCTACGAACCCACCTGTTACAGGAATTTGTTTTTTACTCCAATCACATGGCCTCTCTTTCTGTTTTGGAATGAGATCTATGCAATATATATATTTAATATTATATATTGTGTTGTAATATCGTAAATATATTATAGAAATATATTTTAATTTGCAGTGGGCCGAATAGAACAGAGCTCTAGGGTCTCTTTCGTTGATATCTCACAGAGCTGTTTTCGTTGTTATAAATACCTCAATGTCTAGGAATCCACCAGACTATCTTATTTATTTTTAGCTCAAGAATTGCAACATTTAATTTTTTGTAGAAAACTCTATTGAGCTAATAACCTACATTGCTATTTTTGTTTCGATGACTTTCTCAAATTTATAATTTAAAAACAGTAATGGTTTTTATGCAATATTGACTGTTTTTCGATCTACAATATTCACAGAAATTGTTTTGTGTTTATCCGCAGAAATATAAAAATAATGGATTTGCAAAAACTCCTGCACCTCATTGATTCTTCCATATGATGAGTTCTATGCAGTGCCATTTTTAAGCACGAGCTTTCTGGGCCAGTGTCCTGCAATCCAAGGAAAACCTGAGATGAGTTCTTTGCTTAGATAATTTACTAATAATCAACAGAAAAAAGCGTCCTTCTACTAAAATAAACTTCCTGATATTATAACCGATACTTATATTTCACTATTGTAAGTAAAACGCTTTGTTTATTTAGATAACATTTAAAGTTATTTAACACCCTTTATCACATCTATTTTAACATCCTTTTCGCTATTTGAAAAAAAAAATAACACTGATAGAAAAATAACTGAACGGGACAATAGTAAAATAACTATACGGAGATTATACTATGTCAGCATATTAACAGTTGGGCTGACATGTTCGTAGGCTGACACATAGATGGCGCTACTAGTATTAAAGCCATATGATTTTAGTTAGCCCTAACCTTCAAAAGACACTTGTATAAATTTGACAGCTGTGTTGTATTAGTATGTGAGTTATAACATTTTTAGTGAAGCAACTTTTGTTAGTTTGCAAAAACGGATAAAAAGGAATTTCGTGTGTTAATTAAAGCATTGCTTTTTGGCGAAAAAAAATACTATTGAAGCCAAGGCTTGGCTTGATAAACATTATTCGGACTTTGCACCAGGAAAATCAACAGTAGAGAAGTGGTTTGCTAAATTTAAACGAGGCGAAATGAGCACCGAGGATGATGCATGCAGTGGACGCCCCAAAGACGCTGTTACCGACGAAAACCTCAAAAAAGTCCACAAAATAATTTCTGATAACCGTAAAGTGAAGTTGATTGAGATAGCTGAGACCCTAAAGATATCAAAGGAACGTGTTGGACATATCGTGAATGAATATTTGGATATGCGAAAGCTCTGTTCAAAGTGGGTGCCGCGCGAACTCACAATCGACCAAAAACAACAACGAATTGATGATTCTAAGCAGCGTTTGGAGCTGTTCAATCGTAATAAACCTGAATTTTTGCGTCGATATGTGACAATGGATGAAACATGGCTCCATCATTTCACACCGGAGTCAATCGACAGTCAGTCGAGTGGTCTGCATGTGATGAACACTAAAAATGCTATAACTCACATACTAATAGTGCAACAGATGTCAAATTTATACACGTGTCTTTTGAAGGTTAGGGCTAACTAAAAATCATATGGATTTAATACATGTAACGCCATCTATGTGTTAACCTACGAACTTTTCAGTCCACCTGTTATGTTCTGTTCCGTTAATTACCTTTTATAACTAAAAAAATTACTTAGAAAAACATTCTACTCTACTCTGTGAAAAATTAAGCAGTGTTTTCCTGGAATGGATCAAAGTAAGCAGGCTCGATATACTACAGGGGAATTTCCCATACTATCGCAGGAGTTATGCAGGACTGAAAATCGTTGCATTCGATTTTGAACTTATAAATAAGGTTTAAGGTGTTGTGTTCATGATCGTATTGATATTACACACAAAATAACTTTAGAATTCAAAATGTTCATATTCTAGTGGAGCAGAAAAAAAGTTGCATATCAAAAAGAAATAATGTAAGACACCGAAATTAACGTTATTTTTTCCAGCACTAGACGATAAAAATTTTATTTATGATAATAACTAATTACCTATATAGATAATATCCTACAAGGTTTCTGATTTTGTCTATATTTTTCAATAGTAAATCATTTTTATATAAATATTTCACGCATTTATTTTAGTGCTCATTCAGAAATAATTATATGCAGTGTCTCATAGTCTGTATTAATCTAGGTGATGCGTGTATGGCTTGTATTATTGTAATACGGCTGCTCAATCTAAATCACTTCGAGAATGTAATTGTTTTGTAATAGCAGTTATTGCTGCATTGGTAAGAATTTTAATCATTAATTTATTTGGTGCGAAATTAAAAGTAAATTTGAAATTTATCAATTTTATAAGTAAATAATAATAAAAATAAGTAATAATCTGATAGTAGACATTATCGTAAAACTCTTTCACGCTAAGAGCGTAGCGATCAAATTGATCTTTCAGACAGACCACACGGCCAAATTGAGACAATTTCAGAAACCATTAGTTCTGAGCTAACTTTACTCGAGTCAGATGAAGATATAAATAAATCATGCGACGAACATCTAAATCCATTGTCGACGAAGACGACATAAGTAACAACAAAAATCTACTTCATTTCCATAAAATGATTCAAACGAGCCCTCAAATTATTATGGTGAAATGTTTACAGAAGAACGCGAGTTTGGGATTTGTAAAGGGCTTGCATTTTTCCAAAATAAATATTCTAGCGTGCAGAATTCATACAGAACCATATGATAAGTCAACCGCGATGATGAAACCGTTGAATCGAAATGGTTGTTATATTCATCATCAAATAAATCTTTATTTTGTTTTTCATTCTGTTTATTTAGACCACGGGTCTCCAAACTACGGCCCGCGGGCCAAATCCAGCCCGCCAGTGTCATCAATCCGGCCCGTGACAGCGAATATTGAAAGTTCCATTGATCTTTGAATGTTTCTGCATTCACTGTCTATTTTTCGCTTCTTTTCCATACTAGTAAATCACACACAAAAAAGTACTAGTTAAATCAAAATACAGTTACGTATGGGCGTTAATCTGTTATCGATAAAGGATATTACCTACCTATTTCCGCTTTTGACCACTAGATGTCGTCAAGTCTCCCGGTCGTATTGATACACACAATTGAACCAGCGAATTTGGGTCTAGAAATTATAGATAATGGCAGAAAAATTAAAACAGTGTTGGCCCTTGGTACTTACTGGAGTAAAGAGTATGGCCCTAAGGCTGGAAAGTTTGGAGACCCCTGATTTAGACCTTCTAATATAAACTTCCGTCCATCAAGTGAATACAGTGATTGGAAACATTATTTTGGGGGTACGAAAATTACTTAGCACATTGGCAATCTCTGATCACTTATCTAGAAGGAAGTATAACTACTGGTTTATATACAGACTTACGCAAAATAGGGGCGGCAGGAATTTGGCGTTAAAAAATATTTTCGTGCAATTATGTGAAGAAAATTGCAAACAGTACAAGAACTCCTGGTTACCACATTTGGCGACTTATCACTCGATTGGCACCACAAAAAAGTCGCCAAATCCTAACGGCCCCTACTTTTTGCGATTTAACCCAGACTTATTAACTTAATATACAAGAAAAATAGATTATTGAAAAAATAAACTTATTATAGAAGTTGTAAAATTCTTGGTATCTAGAGGATTTCCGCTTCGCAATAACAATGAAAACTTTCGTTTTCCAGCAGCAGAAACTATTTCGAATGTACGGAGTTAAGTGAATTGATCCATTCCACGCAAATCACTTGCAACAATTTGATAAATAAAAATAAAATGTGGCCTTCCGCTGAGTTATCAGAAAATTTTTGCAACAAGATTATCGACTTAATGTACAAACAGGTAATACTAAAAACAACTGAAGTCAAATTAGTAAAAGGTGCTAATTTATAGATGAAAGGTACTACCTTTCATCAGTTACTACTTTTCATCGATAGTGCGCCAAATCTGTCTCAAGTTGACCGGCTGATTTTTATAATTCCATACGCAAAAGACCATGAACCCAATGAAAGTTTTGTGAAAATTTCTACCTTTGAAGAGGAAAAATAAATATTTAGCAGAAACAATTTTAATATTTTTGGAAAACAATGATAAGTGAATAAAGCAACAACCTTTCAGTGACCTTTGTGCCACAAGCAGCACATTCTCTTAAAGTGGGTGAAGGGAGGGGGTCTGGTTCAGTATTTCATATAGGAAAACAAATCTACAAAGAGTTGAACACAATTTAAACAAAACCTGCAATCGTTTCATTCGATTTAATTTCAATTTCAGCAATTAATAACTTGCAGTTAAAAATCATTTATGATAATAATGACCTCTACCTCGTAATTGAGACACTCTTTATAGTTACTTTTTCCACTGTTCATCCTGAACGGCGATATTGATCTTATTCAAGTAATATTTTAACAATTTTTTTTAATGATAATATACAAATTAAAAGAAAAGAATATTAATTAATACTAAATAGTAAAATAAGAATATTAAAAATCATTACATAAAATTCAAAATTTAGGATTAAATTTATATGATTAAAGGGAAAGTAAGAAAACAGAGAAATTAAAAAGAAAAAGAAACTGAAGTTGTTTCATTGATTTCTAAAGGATACAACAACTACACAAATCATCTCAGGACACCAGCACTGATCCTGACTAAATAGGATTTAATGTGACCATCTTATCTGACTAGGGTTTCCTAGATCTCTCCAAAGTCACACAGAAGTTTTGATTGGTTTCCTTTAACAAGAACCACATCATTGCATTTTGCATTTCTCGATAAGCACTCAATAAAGAGAGTTTGAATGAAGGTTTTAAATCTAACAAATACAACTATTTTCATTTCTTCTACATATGTTGCAGCAAGTGCACCTGGAAAAGCTTTCTTTTGATCAAAGCAGATCAATTAGATGTTTCAAAAATAATTTTGGAGAAATGGATAGGGGAATCTATATTATTACGTCCATAGTGTAAAAAATTTACTATTGTTAAAGGTTTCGGCTTATTGAAGTCTGAATAAATATACATGATAGAACTCTGATTTAAAACTCAAGTTCAATTTTATCTAGAATAAGAAGTTCTTCAAAATTGAGCAATGTTTTGCCCATCTAATACATTCCTTAACAAATTAATTCTTTCATACAATCTATCTCATAAAGTTGCACATTCTATGTGCTGCTTTTTACAAGATTTTATTTTCAGTAAAATAATTTCACCAATTCATAAAAAAAAAAATATATATTAATATTTTTTACACATCAGAATCACAATTTCAATGAATAAATCAGTACACTAATGATGTATTTTAATGAATTTTATTAATAAATGAGTACATAGGAAATCTGTGTATTATATTTGTTCTGCCATAATTTTAATATGAATGATTATACTTTTTTTCACTAGAAAATAACTTAATTCATGAATACAGTATTTGTTAAGTTGAACAACCTTCATTATTTAAACAGGAAACTGTAAAAGAAGAATAAATGAATATTATAAAATATTTGATAGCAATAAAATAAACAGCTAACAAACATTAGCAATTAAACAGAAATATTATTTACATTTTAAAATATAAAATTAAATTAAAGATGTTATTTCTGTTTTTGTTGTGCCAGTTTACATAACTTTGTCCTGTATTGCCTATCCTTTTCAGGGAAACAAAGTCATATAGTAAATAATTTAAAATTCAGACTATTTTCTACTCACAAAGTATAACCATCTATTAAGTAGTAAACATATTATATGAACACTATAATAATAAATTTTTATTTTGTTGACATTTTCATTTACATAAAATAGAATACTAAATTTCTCAGTTTTTCAGAAATTTCATTAAAAATATTGTATTTTCCTTTCCTAGCATTTATAATTTTTTTTTAATATTAAACATTGGCTATGAAAATTTGCAAATCTTATTGAATATATGATGCATTAATTTTGTAAGAAAGGTTAATTTGTATATCTTTGACTTAATCAAATGCTAAGCATATTCACAGATATTAAAAATATTGATACCTTACTTCAAAGTGAATTTTTAAATAATTAAATATGCAAATTTCTGCACAAAATACAAATTTTTTTTTTTGTTAAGTTTTTTTCGTGCAATTTCTAATAATTGTATTCAATATATGCTCAATATTAAAAACTAACGTAATCATACCTCTTATTAGCTACCTGAATATTTTACCAAAATAATATAAACTTGTTTTGCACATGAAAAATATTTTTAATAAAAAATATAGAGAGATTTAAAATTGTAGCAATGATAAATACAAAAATTCTGCTACATATTTGTATTTTGCTCAAATTTTAGCCCTTTTTATATTCATTAAATTGACTCTTAATCAATTACAAAAAGTACTTAATCATTTACAGTTAAAAGTATTACAATTATGTATTCAGATTAATTTTATCACAATATATAACACAACGAAAAAAAGTGATAAAATCACTCAAGAAGAGTTAGAAAAAGTAAGTTTGAGTTAAATTAAACTATACATAAATAAATACACTTTAAACATTTTATAAAAAATAATGCTATATGTAAAATAATATGCAAAAAATAATGTAAAATAATTTCTGGAGATCATATATAAATTTTGATAAAAATGATTAACTTTTATAGCAATAAACGATTACCTATATGGATATCCTTGTGCTTTCATGCGAAATACAGATAACAGTAGACTGAAAAATATTGAAACTATAGCAAGTCCAGTTACCGCCATGACTGAAAAAAAAAAAATGTGAAAATATAATTAAGTGCTGAGAAATTATAAATTTTGATTAAATAAAAGTTTCAGAATTTTTTTTTCAGCAAAAAGGTAATATTTTTATTATTAATGAGCCAAATAATTTTGTGACTCTATAAATAATGACGAATAAGCATAAGGGCAGAAAATCTATTTTGCACAATCCCTGAAATTTTAACAGGCTATCTATATGAATTGGCTATGAGTGCGTTTTTTGTTTCCAGGCTCATCCAAATTGCATTAAGCGTTTATTTCAAGATGTTCAAAACTACCATTTTCCAATTCATTAAAATTTATGTTTATTCTTATAATAAAAGCATTTATTTCCTTATTGCATTAATATTTTTTCTTTTTATCACAATTTATAGTTCTAATAAAAAGAAGTTCCACTCTCTTTATAACCATATACAATTTGTCGAACAACTTGATCTGTAGATTTCCATAGCTACTTTTATGATTTTTTTTTTTGTTCATATAGATAAAAATTACCATATTACTATTTACACTCAATATAAAATTCACTATTTATTATGACATATAATTTACAAGTATAATTTAACAAAATTTATAATGCTGCATGAAAATAATGCAGTAGATTAGAATGTTACTTGAAGTAATTCATAATGGATTTGATTGGCAGTTTTTAATAATTAAATAAAATTATATTTATGCTGAATTTTATAATGAGATATGTTTATTTGAAATATTATATGCATTTAAAATTTGCTCTTTTTTATAACTTCATGTAAAATTATGAAATAAAAAAGAAACATATTTTCACATATTTATAGAAAATTAATAAATTTATGCATTTTTTTTTTTTTTTTTTTTTTTACAAAATTTTCTAAAACTTCTGACCATTCATTCCAATGCATTACAAAACTGTTATTAAGAAACCAATACCAATAACATTAAAAGCTCAATAATTTTAAATGAAAATACATACTGTAATATCCTGCCATGATAGGACTCAAAATTTTAACGTACAGATTATAAGTCACAGTGCAAAATCCGAGGACATTTTTTTACTTGAAATTTTATAACCCTCCCAAAAAAAAAAAAAAAAAAAAAAAAAATTTTTTTCAGGAAAACAATATATTCACAATATAAAGAAATAAAACAACTGTGAATGTTGAAAGTGAACAGGAACTATATATATAAGAATTAACAAAATGCAACTTGCATTGCTGTGTGCTAGTGTATGAAAAGGAACTTGTAATAAAATTGAAAAATTAAGAACACTTTGCAGAAGGCTAAATTAATAATTAACTGTAATACTGATCCAGATTTCTCTCTCACACAAACATGAAGATTACTAATAAAAAAAAAAAAAAATAAATAAATAAATATTCTCTTGCTTTCACCATAATTCTTAAATGAATTTCTTCTTTCCAATTTTTATTATCTTAAATTTATAACATTTTTAATATAATCGTGATATAAAAACTCTTCTTATAACTGAAAGATGTTTTGTTAGTGTTATACCATGAGTATATATATATAAAAAAAAATTTACAAAAATATGGTAATTTAAAAAAAAAGTGCACATCTCCTCAGATTATGCATTACAGATTATAAGAGATCTTATTATTTCAGACTGGAAATTATGCATGGGAGCTATACGCAAGAAAGTATTGTATTTGAAAGACATGCTAATACAATTTCTTCTAAACTTAAAAACAAATTCTTTTTTTTTTTTTACACATAATACTACATTAGATTTCCTTTAATTTTGCCACTTAATAAACAGATAAAAACTGTAATTCGTATCTTACTTGTAAAACTGATACAAATAATTTAAACATTGAAAATGTTTAATAAATGAAATAATAATCTTAATAAATGAAAGGAGAGAAATGGAACAGAATTGTCTTATCAATGTATTTAATAGATTTTTATACACGTTAATCTTTTATACTTTATAAGTTTAGTACTTTTAATTATAAGAAAATCCAAACAGAATAGCATAACAATCCCCAAGGGATGATGAGTTGAAGTAAAAAAATTGAGACTGCCTAATGTAATTAAATTTAAATATTATATTTAGTAAAACCATTAATTTTGAATATAATGTTAAAAATTGCCAGGTACTGAATAAAGTAGCTTTCAGGATATCTGCAAAATTTATAAAATGGAAATAATAACTGCTTGAAAATGAAGAACATCAATAAAACCCTACTTTTCCTTTTCTTTGATTCTCCTCTTGACGCAGCAGCTTCATGTAGCAATATCATACCAAGAACAACAGCAGCATCTTATTTAATTAAAGAAATTTTAAGGGATTAAATGTATTTTGTACTTAAAAATAAAAAAAATTGGTACAAGTATTGCTTAATCCTCTTTGATTACTTTTTGGTCAGTAATAATTTGAATTGATAAAGAAAGGAAAGCAGTAATTACAAACTGGTAAATGTTGTCATGCTTCAATTTAGAAATGAAATAAAACTTAAAAGAAATACACAACATAAATGCCTATCCAAAAGGTAAAAAAGAGGAAGATTATATGTCACTTGTTCTATATATTTTTAAATGTTAAGACTTTATGAATATATGCTTAAAAATTTCACAACTCAAACAAAATGACCAAATTTAAATGCAAAAGGATACTCAATACAACAATAATGTATGTTTCTACAACAAATTGACCTCCACTGCTTGTATGAATGTAACCCTGGAAAAAAAAAAAAATATTATAAATAACTCAAAATTAAATTAAATATACATTAATATAGAAATGAAAAATCAAAAACACACAAATAGAACAAAATACATAACTACAACAAAAATTGCTTAAAATGCAACAATTTAATTCACTGCTTAATACAAGATATATCTTGTTCTCTATAATTTATAAAGCAAGAGATTGTTTGTAGTTTTTTAAAAACTAAACTATATACATAAAAATTAAAACAGGAAATTCCTTTTCTATGAATTTTTTATATTTTTATTTTGTTATTAACCAATATATAAAAAATTTAAATGTTTTGCTTGTAATTAAATAAAAATTAATTTATATATATTTTTCTTGAACTCAAAGCTTTAACAATATAAATGCTTGTTCAGAAATATGAAAACTTTGATTGCTGTCTAAATGAACAATATTTCCATAAAATGTTTTTGAATCTTGAATCTCTATCAATATTATTATATTTTTAATTCAAAATAATTAAATATGTTTAACGAAAATTTATGTGAGATTTGACATCTTGCATAAACATTTTATGATTATTTTGCCTTTATTTATTTATAATGTTGATCAGTAAATATAAATTACAAATTCAAATTTATTTTTAAATATACTTTTGTATATATTTAGGCTTGCAGATGAAAATTATGCTAATAATTTTAAGTGCCACACATTAGCAGAATCAAAATAAAATCTTGTTTATTATTATTATTATTATTATAACACATTATAGCTTAAGTAGGGTAAATATAAGTATGAAAGGATAAGAAAAATTTATATTAAAAGTACTAAAGATTATTTATTACACTTTTCATACAAACTAACTTTAAAAATATCCATTAATCTTTTTTATAAAATCAAAATACATAATTTTTAAGTTAGGTAAGTTCAAATAACATGCTTACTACACTGCCTCTGGAATTACGATGCATGAAAGGAGGTCCCCGAATATGATTCCACATTTGTCCTGAAGTCATGGCAAATATTATACACTAGAAGAAATTTTAAATAAATATTGAACAATAAAAGCAAAGAGTAGAAAATTTAATTTCTATAAGGATAAATGGATAATAAAAAAATAAAATTCAAAATTGTTTAGATGTTTAAAAAACAATGAATATAATTCAATTCATATTTTTTATATATTTATTAAAAGTAATAAATAGAGACAATTTTAAGAATGCATGTTGCAAATTCTATTACCACATTTCTTTTTTTTATTGCCCGCTGGTAGGTATTTTCTTCTACATATGCATATCATGGACAGCCCCCAATAAATGGCAAGAGGAGCACATTGACTTTCAAGAGGAGTTTTAGGGGTTAACTGCCCCACATTTACGTATCATAAAGAAGGAAGGAGATCTGGAAACCCTCCACATGGCAACTTGATTATTGAAGCAATATACTTTTACATACATTGTTATAATCACCCCTGTTTCTTCATTTTCTGAAATCAGTGACTGCAATGGACAGCACCAGCAGATTTGAACATTAGCAGCATGTTACCAGCAAGCCCAAGTTGAGCATATTGTTAAAATTATTGCATTTTGTATTTATTTTGTAATGTATCCAGATTTGTTCTCCAATATAATACAAAAAAAAATGAACATACTTAATCATAATTTAATTAAATCAAGAAATTCAGTGACAGCAAAATGGAAAACACACAATCATAAAATTTTTTATAAATTGACTTTATCAAATAATTTAAACAGATAAATTCAAATTTCAATGAAACACCTTTTGATATTTGTTGAACATAATTCTAAATTGTAATTTAATAACTAATTTAAAAACTTATTGCTTTTAAAAAGTCTCTTTATTTAGAATTATGATTTTACACTGAAAAATATCACAAAAAATAGCTATTTCTAAAAAGATTGTCATTTTTAAAATATTTTAAACTCAAATCAATTAAATTACTTCTTAATAAAATAATATTCAAAACTCTAAATTTATTTATAACGTTGGTTGATAGTTAAAAAATCAAAAGGATGATAAAGGACAGATAAAAAAATACTCATGAATTTATTTATTAATTTAAAAAAATTTAAATTATGTAATAATCACCAGAGAAGCTAATCCCCATGATGTTTTATTGTACAGAAAGTCTAGATTATTTCTTCGCATGTACAGAAGAGCAGCAATAAGAGCAAAGAGTATAACCATAGCTATTGTGCCTGAATAATTAGGTGGTCTGAAAACACGAATCTAAAAAAAAATAATAAATAACATTACAAATAGAATTTAAAACAAAACCTTCTTTTTGAGACAAATTTATATAAATTGCCTTAATTTAAAGCAAATAACAATAGTATAAAATGTTTCTGAATTTTACCAAATATATATATATATATATATATATATAAAACTCTCATTAATTAAGGAAAGTAAATACAAAAATATTACAAAAAGAGTTTAAAAATTTTCAATTTGCTACAAGTATGATCTTATTCTATGAAAGTAAACTTTAAAAAAAATTATCTTACTCATACAAGATGTAGTATGCTCATCAGAAGTGAAAGTTTAAAGGACAGATGTGTAATAAAAATAAAAAGAAACTTTGAATCCAAAGAGGCTGGTACTTTCTATGTCATAGTCTTCAGAAAATTAAGGAAATTGAACAGTTTCTTCAGAACAGTTTGCTTCAGTTCTGCTTCAACAGTTTTAATTTTAAGGACATTAGACTTGAATAGTTTGCTTCAGTTCTAATGTCCTTAAAATTTAATAAAAAAACTTCGAAAAAGGAACTTAAACTAATTATAATGAATATTAATTGAGCTGTATCTAACCTGTTCAATGTAACCCTTCAAGATCTTTGAACTGCCTTGACACAGCAATGGGTTTTGCTTCCAATTGAATTAATAAACATCGTCATCTTTAACATTATTTACAAGTGCATTATTGCTATCGTGTTTGTGCCACTATTATAGGGAATTACACTTCATATTGAAGCTAGTTGCATATTTAACTAAAACTATATCTATTGATTTTTATTTTATGTTTTTTCCAAGACAAAAAATAAGTCTCTCTTAAGTCATTTTCTCTTAAGCCTAATTTGTGAAGCACTGTTTGATTAATGCTTTTGCCAAATTTAATTAAATTTGAAAAAAATAGAAATTTTTCTATCACATTTTTTTTTCACTTCTCCTTAATTTTTGAAAACCAACATAGTTTAACTTTTTCAATGTATATATATATAAATATATACATGCTACATTATGCAAAATTATATTTTAAAAGTCTGTAAGTAGCATGGAATGGTATTTTACTTCAGTCGCACAAGATTTTAAAACTGTTTCTAAGTTATGAAAAAAAATAGTTTTCTGCATTTTGTTAATCCAGGATTTAAAAAAAGTTTGCTTGCCTCTTGCTCACAGCAGAAATTCCAGTTCATAAATAAATTTATAAATTGTTAATGAGATATGATATATATATTCAAATATATTTTTACACGCACAAAAAAAAAAAAAAAAAAAAAAAAAAAAAAAAAAATGCAAATTAGACAATTATATTATGGAAAGTTTAATTTACAAATTTGTTTATGTATGTCATTTTCTAACATTAACTTAAATTCCACTAAAAATGAAGCATGAGTGCTAATATATATTGGATATTATTAACTGTATTAAAACAAACACAGAATGAATGCAAGGCTTACTTGAATATCAGTTCTTTCAGCAATCCACCGTGCAATAGTTTCTGCTTGAAAACCAATTCTGGAAAAATTTAATAATTACTACATTGAAAAAAATATTGATATAAAACAGCATGATTAAAAAAAAATCAAACATTTTTAAAAATAGAAATAGCTTCAATAACAATTATTTACTATAAGAATAAAGTAATATAGATTTAAATAATGAATAAGTTATAATTTCTTATATAAAAAAAAAAGAAAAAAAGACCAAATTTTCCTTATTATAAAATGTAGCTATCAGGGGCTTAATTGCTTTACAAGAACCACCAGATACTTTTAATTGAGATACTAATGAACAATGTAAATAATATATACATTTCAAATAAAATACATAAAAGTTAATGACTAGCTATAAATGTTATTCTTAAAATATCAATTCTTAAGCCTGTTAAGACAAAACAGACATGCTTAAAAATTTTACAGTTGCTATAAAAATTTATGGCAAAAGAAAATTAAGTAATCTATTAAAACTGAAATAATATCTGATATTATTAATATTTATTTCTACAAACCTTTGAATGTCCATGTGGTCACTTTTTTTCGGCTTACCCTTTTCAGGGAAATGCATAAAAACAGGAGCAGAATTCATTCCTAGCTACAAAGAATTATTTTTATTCAATATGTTGCAATAAAAAAAAAATATGAAAATTTTTATTTATTAAAAGAAGTAACTTACAGCACTGAATACATCAGGACCTTCATCGAAATCTACCATTCCAAAAAATAACTTATTATTAGAAGATTGAGAATATCTCCATGAATTCGCTACTATTTGATATTCATCATATGCATGCCTAAAAATAAAAATTATTTTTCAACAAAATAATTAGCTAAACATAAATACTGATTACTGACTGTCCTAATATTTTAATTATTGCATTGTGTTCAATGTTATCAAAAATAAAAACAGATTATTATGAAATTTAATTTAAACTTTATGAATATTATATAAAGCAAATAAAATTGTCAAGGAAGCAAATATATAAAGCAAATTGGTAACTTATTGTTACCAATTTGCATAAAAATAGATTTTTAAACATTGAAAAACAATTATTTATTAAAAAAAGCCTTTACTTCTATCTAAATTTTTATAACTATTATCTCTAACAAGTTACTTCTAGTAATGCAGTATATAACTTTAACAACCATGATTTTAAAAAAGTTGCTTGCATTTTTCTTCATGTGAAATTATTCTTGTGTCATTTTCTGACAAGATCATTCTAGGCCCCCTGCTACATATTTCTGGACTGATTCGGTGCTGTTGATATTTTTCCTTTGTTAGCAAGGTCAATAGAACTTTCACAAATTGAATCTTTAATTGACATGGTAAGTTGCAAAACTCGGGCACCTCAAAATGTCGCAAATCTTGAACAATAATTGAATAATATTCGGTAGAATGTATTCATAGACAAAATTAAGAATCTTTAACATTTCTTACATAAACATATAAAAGCGCATCATGACTACAAGTTTTTCCCTTTACTCATTAAAACTAATGTGCAACAGCTAGCTACTGATGTGGCCTATAGCTTTGATTGATTAATCCTTTTATTACCTTGAGCTTCAAACATATTTAATTTCTATATAAACAGTCATTTTCTTTACAATTATTACCATTATTTTTCAAACTAAGTGTATACAAAAGATGTAAATATGTTACAAATGCTATATAATTTTCATTGACAATTTTTTTTTTTTTTGTCATGGATATAATTTTAATTTAGCAAGAAAGATGACCATGTTAACAAGTTCATGGATATTGCCATATTTTAATTTAGAAAAGAGCAAAGCATAAAAGAAGCATATTATTTAACTAAAAACTCACCAAGGAGATACACCTATTCCTTAAAATTATCTTAAAATAAATATCCATTGATAAAGATTCAAAACACACCTGCATACAAGACATTGACGATGAGGAGCAAGAGCAGTGAGCATGATTATGAATGAGTAATTCCTAGGAGTAGCTTTGATGAATTGTCGGAATTTATCACCAGTAAATCGAATAATGCCTCGCTTTGCCGATAAATCTACTAATTCTTGAACTCTTTCGCCAAGAGTCTGGGCCTAAAAAAATTAATAATAATAATAATTCAATAATTTTGTGTTAACTCTTATTATATAATATTTATTTTAATTATAAAAAATTAATAAATTTTAAAAACTTTACAGCTCGAGCCAAATTACAAAATTTAAGTTAAGAAATCAGACTTAATATTCAAGTGTTAAATCATATTTCATTCATATTTTCTCAGACTGAAAATGAAAAAACAAAAACAAACAGATAAATTGAAGCTACTCTATTACAAGAGGTAGAATATAAAGAATCACCAATAAATAAAGTTGACATTTGCTGCTTGTATAAGGATTTACTTTTTATTTTGAAGTTATCGTAAAGGTAGATATTTCAGAATTACTAGCTTTTTCTTTAAAATGTACAAAAATTTAAAGTATGTTAAAAATATAAATATGTAGAACTTTTTTCTTTTTTTTACAAGAAAAAGTAATTTTACAAATGATAACAAATTAAAATTTGCAAATTTAATTCATTATAATCGCGAAAAAGTATAAAAAAATTCAAGAAGAGTAGTCAATAAAATAAATGCATTGGAAATCATATGTAATAAATGAATGTAAGAAAGACAAATTAATTTATTATTTAAGCAATTTGTCATGAAAATATAGGTCAAATCACAGAATAGGAGGCCATTGGGATTTGGCAACATTTTTTCATCACCATGTGGATGATAATGCATCAAATCTGGTAACCATGGAATTTCTTAATATCTAATTGGCCATTTTTCCTAAAATGTTCTTATATTTCCAGCACTTTTTGTTCAATTTTTGCCATTAGATTTTCTGAAAATTACATAATTTCTTTTAAATTTAAATTCTGCTTCACAAAATCGAATTATGGTTGCAGGGTAACAACTCTCTTCACTTAGAATGGCATTCGTTATTTGCGCTCTTTAGCGATCAACATTTTTGCCTCAAACCCAATGACCCTACTCTGCGATTTTGCCAAAATATATTATAAAAACGAAAAATATAAATAATTTATTAACTACACTATTAAAGGCATAATTAGTAGATAGTAAGTTATGTATATTTTACTGGGATAAATGCAAAAAAGGTATGCAAAATCCTGTCTATTTCATAAATTCTTGATAAAAAAGCATGCATAATGTTCTTCTATTTCTGCCTCATTGATAAATCAAAAATTTGAAACAGTTTTAATGATATAAATTAAAATATTTCTCCAATGCTGTATAGAATCTATAACTATTAAAATTTATATATTCACTTTTGAGGTCTATTATTTAACTTGAAAATATATTTAAAGTTTTACTTTTAAATTTAATAATAGATGCTAACCTACAATGATAAATGAAAGCTTTTTGCTTTGTAAAAATATGGCACAACATTTCTTAACTGATAATTATTTTTTAGATGTAATAATAAAGAACAATTAAATAACTGTTAACACTAACTCCAATACAGATTATAAATATGCCTTAAATTTATTTCAATTTTAAGTTGAATAATAAACATAATTAAAACATATAAAACCATATATTTCTTAACTTCCTATTACAATCACTTATTTATCATTCAAGCAAACAAAATATAGAAGGTAAAAAAAAAAAAAAAAAAACTTTAGATGTAACAGAAAATATTAACATCATGTTTGTTCACAAATAAGTTCATCATGAGAAGAAAGATCTAAATAGTTAGCAATTCTAAATTTCTGGTTATAACTCCATGCATTGAAACTATCCTAAAATAACAAGTAAATGAAAATTTCAGAATTTGAGTATTTCATAAATTGACCACAAATCATGATTAAACCATCCTGATTGTCACATATATATATCTTATTTACTATGATTTAACATCAAAAAGTATTTAACACAAACTATAAAATTACTTGCTGTAACACAATTTCTAGCTAACTTTCACAGATACAGAAAATGAAACTTAATTACAAGTTACCTTAATTTACTATGTAAATTTTAAAAACTAAGTTTGTTCCTTACATGATTTCACTCAAGCAATTTGCATGTAACATGCAATTGATTTATTGTTTTATTTAATTAATCATTTTGATTTGTTTTTTAAGTAATTGAAGTATCAACATTTAAATATTATCTTTCCAATTATGCAAAATATATACATACGTATTAAAAAGCACTTTTTCCTCTGAAAAATATATGTTTTTTGAAAATAATGCTTTACATTATTCATATCTACTAATATGATGAAAAGTATAATTTTAAAAAGAAAACTTAAGATTGACTTAGACATAAAAAACGCCAACATAATTTATAAGAAAATTATGATTAAAAATACATTAAATTAAAAAAAAACCCATAAAATATAGATAAAAAAAGAAATTTAAAAATATTTAAATAAACATTCGAAAATTAAATTTACTTACTTCTTTTACTCTTAATATCAGGAAGATAAAATATACATAAAGTCGCGATGAATAAAATTTTTAAATACATTTTTACTTAAGTATTATTCAAAACTACTGAAACCCTGCAGTAGACGAAATCATACGTATACAATATAAACAAAATATGTATGCCGCTACTGATTAAGATTAATCGAATATTTGTAGTTTCGGTATAACTAGATGATATTAATTTTTTAATTAATTTACAATAATATTTGGTTAAATTAACGACAAAATTATATCATTCACTCAAATATTTGAAAAGAGAAATAGTTTTATAAAAATAACATCAAAATTACATTAATTTTTTTTTTTTTTTTTTTTTTTTGGAATAATCGAATACGGTTCATTTTGGGAATGTTGCCATAAAATGATTTCGATTAGCTAAATGATGGTGTAGCATTAACGAAAGAGTGGAAAAGTTAAAGATGCCCTGCTAGAGAGGAAATTTGAGTGTATTTGCCTCATCTTATTGCATTAAATGTCATATGCCAATGGTTCCCGAAACCTTCTCGAGTCAAGGCGAATTTTTAAAATTAATCATAAGTAACTAATTGTCTAATGACATTTGACAAATCATCAGTAAGAAATAAAAAATATATATATAAAAGCGAAAAAAACATTTAATCGGATTAGCCCATATACACTCGTGTCCATAAATTAAGGATAATGAAGTTCAGGCAAAGAAAGAGAAAGAAGCAAAACAAATTTGACTTATTTGTAAAGTCTATTTATTAAACAAAAGGTAAAGAGCAAAAACGATGCTATATGTTTGAAAATTAATAAAAATTCGATTTTTACCCCTGGAGCAAATTTAAAAAAGAACCTATTTACAAAAACAGTATAACATGGTTAGTATGATGGTTAATATGGAGTATGTCTCCCGGACGATGCAATACAGGCCTTACAACGCCTAGGCATGCTGAGTATCAAATTATCAATCGGATCTTGGGGAATATTACACCACTCATCAAGCAATGCCTCCGAAGTTCCGGTTGACAGGTGGGTGGCGGTTGACGGGCTGCAATTCGTCGGCCAAGCATATCCCACACATGCTCTATAGGATTCAAGTCCGGTGAGTATGCTGGCCAATCCATACGGGTGATATCCTCCAATTGAAGGCATTCATCTACAATGTTTGCCTGGTGAGGACGGGCGTTGTCATCCATAAACAGAAATTCAGCACCCATGGCGCCTTGAAACAAACGTACATGTTGTTCCAGAATGACATCTCGATAAATGTCGCCTGTCATCGTTACACTCTGAACATGCAGGTCAGTTCTGGAACCAAGAATAATTCCTCCCCCAAACGAGCCATCCTGCACCACCTTAACGGTGTCGTTCAATGGTGTTCTCTTGGTGGTAACGTGTACCTGGCGCTCTCCATAAAAAGTCCGGCGAGAATCAGACTGCAAACTAAACCTGGACTCGTCGGAAAACATCACACCAGACCACTGTTGCGGTGTCCACAATGCATGCTCTCTACTCCAGGTTAATCGCAGACGACAGTGAGTTGCGGTAAGTGGAACACATCTGACAGGGCCTACGAGCATATAGATCAATGTGCCCTAAGCGTCTGTACACGGTCTGCCTTGAAACTGTCGTACCGGTAGCTGAAGAGAGCTGACGAGACAGGTCTGATGATGTGCTCCATCTGTTTCTTTTGGCAGTTACTGCTAAATACCGGACCTCATTCGGCGTTGGAACTCGGGGGCGACCTGTGCTGTAACATCTACTCACATTACCATCATCTTGGAATCGTTGCCAAAGCCTGGAGATGACACTCTGGGCGATTCAAGTTCCTCGGATACTTCCAGCTGGGTACGTCCACATTCCAGTCGTCCAATAATTCTACCACGTAAAAATCATCCAAATACTTCCTTTATGCCATAACTATGCGGTTATTGCACTGAAAGGCTTTTAAAGCGTTTGTGAACAATTTTACTTCTTTGCCACCATTCCTTATATACCCCCTCTCTTACACTCTCGTCATTGTGACATACTATCCGCGCCATCTGGTGGTTTCCTGTAATTTGCATATTCTTCTTCAAGATGTGTGTGATAATTCTACAGGTGAAATTTTTATTTTAGAATTCAATTTCTGTGTGATTCTGAATTATCCTTAATTTATGGAGATGAGTGTACAAGTTACCTATAGAATTTCGAATTTAATGTAAGAACAAAACGTATAATAAGAATCTTAAAAATAAAAAACATATATATACGATTCAAACAATTTTCTTTTCTTGAAAAAAAAATTTAATTTTTTTTCTTTCAAATATGTCTTTGTTTACACCAGACGATCTTTTACAAAATTTTGCATTAAATTTCTTTTAAATTAATTTAAGTTATTTAATAATTACTACTGAGTTATTTAATAATTGGTCCAATATTTTGTAAATAAATATTTTATATAAAATAGCTCATGACAGAAATATTTTAAAAAATTTCAAATTTCTGTTAAAATGTCCCAAAATTGAAAGTGGTCAAGGACACGAAAAACCTCTCAATAAAACAATACTCATATATTCGTTTTATATGTTATTTATTTCATTATTATTAAATTAATAACTAATAGGTTTGATTATTACATCTGTAACATAAGTCACAGCACATTTTCCCAAATAATGGAATCAATTTGTAAGCGGCCACTTTCATTTTCCATGTTTGCTTTTTAACAAACCGATCACCAAACTCTCAGTTTCGCACAAATATGATTTCGAAAAAGGAATTGAAATTCGTAGAAAAGTATAGAGAAAAAGAAAAAGAAGAAAGAAAAGTATATTCATTATTTATTGAGGTTTGTTCTTTTTAAATAAAAACTAATTTAAGTCATTTAAAGAGGTCATAGTAGACTTTTAGAAAAATTTGTAACGAATTCACTTTAAACCGTAGATCCCGGCCTAATATGGCTGTTGGGCTTCGGGCTGACAACCCTACCCAGTAAAAAGAAAAACGTCTCTCGTTTCGAAATCGGCCAGTTGGCAGAGGGTCTTGGCCCACAATTGGGCTGTTGCACCACTGATGATGATGATGAGTTTTATTAAAAAATCTGCATCAGCGAAATCATCGGCTCTTTTTGTCCTTTTTCACCAAGGAAAATAAAAATTTCCTTGAAGAAGATAAGGTAACTGATAAAACACCACTAGAGGACAGTCATACACTGTAGTACAATAGTATTAATAGTATATGCACTGCAGTAGTAACAATATAATAATGATATAATAGCAGTACGGCATGTGTTTGGCTCCCATATCGCCACATAATTTATTGAAAACCTTTCCTTCAATGAATGAAATTTTATAAAATGTACTCCCTTTACTCCACATTCTAATATTTCATTCAATTCAGGATTCAGATGATTTAACAAAAAGCGCTTCTCTGTAAATAAAGCAATTGTTCCACAGAGCGTCAGGGGATTTGTTTCGAATAAATGCTTGTAATCCTCCATAGTAACTTGATCTGGAAAGAGCTCCATCAGTACAGACCCCAACGCTCTTAGTTCAACGCAAAATATATACGTATGAAGGATCTCGAACACGCCATAAGCTTTCTCTCCTACCATAATAATTTCACAAAAGGGATTCTTCTGCAATGCTAGTCTCATCTAGCTGCAATCGAAATTATATCCACGTACTAAACATAGCGGTAAATGATGATCTTCAATCCCAGTGCAAGAGGAATCAAAGTTTTAATTACGTTCATTATATTTGTGAGTAGGTTTTCATTTTGTTGTTTACTTGCACTTAACTTTTGTTCACTTCTAGAATCTGATTCTTTAATATCACGCTTCTTTTTAAGAAATCTATCCATTTATTTGAGTGTATTTCTCTAAAAATAAATAATATGCACATAACATGAACTTCAACACTTTAAAAATAAGAAATATATACAGGAATATTACATCCACTACCAACGTTTCACATATACATATATATATATTCAGATGGTCAACACCACAGACTACTACTTACAGTCTCATAGGTTATAATGAAAATTTTATTTACCTTAAAAAAATCACATGAAGGTTAGCGCTCAAAGTAGGCAACCATGGAAGTTATCGCTACTAGTTTCTTGGAAGCCTTCTTTGAAACATTATCGCTGGTGAATTTTATGTGAAGAAAGAAAACAAACAGAAAGGTAAATTGTTTGTAATGAAAACTGCCTCTGAATGGGAAAACGGACACGAAAAAGGATAACTATATTTATTTATATTTATTTTTATGTATTTCTCTGAAATAACACATGACATACCCAGAAATCTTTAGGAAGCACCAATGTGCCCTGGTGCACCCTTTGAGAACCCCTTCCTAAAACTTCTAATTTTTCAATAATAATGTGGAAGTTGAAGAAAAATTATATATTCGGATTATATATAATTATATCTTGGATTGATGTATTCGAAAGTAGAATGTGCCACAATAGGTCTAGAAAACGGAACACATAGGTCTGGAAAACGGAAAAGAAATATGTTTGTTCTAAGAAATATTGAAAAAAATAATAATTACACAAAAAAGACTACCGTGGTATAAAAAGAAAAAAAAAATTTCTCGGCAGATCATCATATATCACAGTTTATATATTCAAAAAAAAAAAAATAATAATATTAAATAAAAACAGTTTATAATGCTTCAGCATATAGTTTATTCCCCAAAAATTTTCAAAATAAAAGGTAATATAAGAGTTTCTATAGAAGGGTCGTTTTAAATTAAATTTAATGGCACACATGATAGACTGAATATGGTATAAATATTAATATTTCCTGGGGAAACTTTCTTATAACGTTTCTATATCAATTAATCGCCAAATGAGGGCTTTCGTGCCAATTCCTTCTGTTATAAATATGATTATAGATGCAATAATCAAATTCAGATGGAAATTATAACTTACAAATGGAATTTCTATTTGACACACTATCCTTGAGTACAGTTGTGCTATTCTAAAGTACTTTACTTCTTAAGTAGATGAAACTTTCTTTATAACTTTTCTATATCAATTAATCGCCAAATGGGCTTTCGTGCCAATTCCTTCTGTTATAAATATAATTATAGATGAAATAATCAAATTCAGATGGAAATTATAACTTAGAAATGGAATTTCTATTTGACACACTATCCTTGAGTACAGTTGTGCTATTCTAAAGTATTAACTATTCACTTACAATACCACATATTAGAGAGTTTTGAATATCGTATTTTGGACGTCCGTTAGCTTTTTCTCCCTAGCGCGCATGCTCATAGGAAATTGCGCATGCGTATTTGTAATAATGTTTCCTATATGTTCCTATTTGTATAATGTTTATGCGCGATAGGGAGAAAAAGCTAAAGGTCCACCCAAAGCTAATACGCCCAACGTCCAAAATACGGTATGCAAAAACTCTCTAATGATTTACATGGTGGATCAAACTTAACTATCAATTAAATCTCTCTCTCTCTCTCTCGTTTTTAATGGAAAAGATTTCAAGTTTAGAATCTTATGATATATTCCTTTAGAACACGTTAATGCAATAATAAATCTTATTTTTTTAACTGTCTGTAAAACTGAAATTCGTAAATATCTTAAACTATTTCATGTTTTTAAAATTCCTCAGGCAGGGCCATCGTTTTTTTTTTTTAATTGTAATTTCAAGACTTAGTAATGAAAAAATGATTAATTGCAAATTAAATATTATTATTTAGCCTTAATTAAAGCATGTCATTTCTAACTCTTTATTGGCGCAACAGCCCCATAGTGGGCCAAGGCCGTCTGCCTACTGGTGGATGAGACAGGAGATGTTTTCTTTTTATGGTGTAGGGTTGTCAGTCATACGCCCAACAGTTATATTTGGCCGGGAACTACAATTTAAAGTGGATTCCGAACCACTACAAATATCCATGGCATCACCGAGACTCGAACAGAAAAGCCTGCGGCACCGAGTTCTAGTCTCTCGGCCATCAAGCCCCAAAACATATCATCAACTGTTAAAATTAGACCAACATAACAAATTTATTATAACAGTTAAATTAACTATAAAAACAGGGTAACTACAGTATTTTCTTTTCTTGTGAAAGGAAACATGCAGATAAAAATTTTTTACAACTAATACTAAATAGCATTGTGCAGCAAATAACTATAATAAAAACCCTCATGTTTCCTAAAAGTAAATCGTAAAAAAAAAATTTGTAAGGTTGACTGTTTCGTGAAAACTCTTAATATTATGGCAAGAATAACTTATTCTTAATTTATGGAATCCATAAATTGTCAATGGGGTCTGATAGCTGAGTGACTAGCTCTCTGGTATTTGGTACTACAGGTATCGAGTTCGAATCCTGGCGGGTTCGGAATCCACTTTAAGCCGTAGGTCCTGGTTTCATATGACTGTAGGGCATAGGATTAACAACCCTACTCGGTAAAAAAAGACTTCTATTGTTTCGAAATCTACTTGCAGGCAGACGCCCTTGGCTCACCAGGGGGCTGTTGTACCAATGAAGGAAAAGATGAGAATATTAAATTTCTATATAATACGTTCAGATGTTAATTTTATATGATTTTTAAAGTTTTTCTTACTTTAAAAGGAAATATTGAAATATATAAATATTATTTATAAATTAATAAAGAAAAAGTCTAACAGAAGTATTTCTTATATGTTTGGTTTGACTCTCTTTGGCCTCATTTTGCATACTTTATTCTAATAAGACAGAGATCTACAGTTTAACGAAGATTCCGAACTACTAATAAACATCCATGCTGTCAGCAAGATTCAAATCTGAAATCTGTGGTACCCAAAGGCCAGATGGCTAGCCAATTAGTCCCCAGACCACATTTCTTATACGATACATATTGGCTCACTCTTCTGTTGAGTTGTTCAGCAATGATCCCGCGTTTTTAATTTTTTTCGGATACGAGATTCAGACTCCTAATTGTACCTGTCTAATTTAATTTAAATTAATTATTTTTATTATTTTAGTTTAATTTTCTTTATCTTTTATCCATTTTTTGAAAAAGCTTACTATTTTTACCTATCTCTATAGAAGTTTAATGCATAAATGTAATTTTTAATAACATGATTATGTGGAGGTTTTAGGGGTATATTTACCCCACAGGTACGTCCGTATCCGTATCCGTATATCCGTACACGATGCATGATATTTATTTCTATATTTACCATTAAATTGCACTAGGTCGCTACTAGTCTTAAAAATATCAAATACATAGCAATTTCTATTATTTCCTTTTGTCTTATTTCATAATTAACTTTTGATGTAGCATTAATATTTGTAATTTCTATATCTAAAATTTGAAAAAAAAGATCTTTAACTTTCTACCTTTACTACAAACGAACAGTTTAAAAGTTTGATAAAAAAAAAAAAGAAATAATATTTGAAAAGTGTGTTTACAAGTCATCAAAAAGGCAAAATAACTAATTTTCTATTAAATATTTTATTATGAATTAACGAATTACATTTTTAAGAAATAATTTCACAAAGAAAAGACAGGGTTTATATGTGATCACAACTTATTTTTGAAAGGATCATACCCAGGTAGGTAAGGTTCCCCTTAATTGAACCAGCACCCCCACCACTGGCATTTGGGTACGAGCGGGGGCAGCAATTCCAGAAGAAACCATACATGTGACAACACTCCCCTGAACCTATTCAAGAGAAAAAAATCACAATTTATATAATTAATGAAAATTACTAGTAGGAAGACTAATGAGATATTTATAAAAATAATGATTAATATTATTAGAAGAAAATGGAAAAAAAAAAAACCAAGTAATATATATTGAAAAAAATTAAAAGTCAATTCAATTTTTTTCACTATTGCAGAAATATATAATATATAATGCTTTATAAATAAGTCTCATTCATTTTTTTAAGTTTATCTGGCACCATCGATTGGTATATATATATGCAACTTAAATCTAAAAAAATATAATTAATTAATTAACTTTCATTACTGAATTAATATTTGAAAAACTGTATTAACATCGTCATCCATTACAAGTTCAAAAAAAATGTATTTGAACTTGAATGGATGAATAAAAGGGATTTTGTTAACGATTGAAAATTTGAACAAGATATATAGAGAGAGAGTGTGCGCTAATAGAAGAAATTCAAAAAGCAAATTTTTTGCATTAAAATGTAATATTTTTAAATAAGCCTAATTACAAGTAACAAATTCGTAGCACGTAACGTAAAAGCAAGTGTATAGTTAAAAATTAATTCATTGTATAGAGCTTAATATGTATTGATGTTTATATTACTATAGAAAATTTGGCCAGGTGCATTAGCAGCAGTTTTTGGGCAACAATCCCACTTTCCGTCTTCCTTCTTGCAGCAGTCAGCGGTTGCCGGACACAGGTGCAACTTATCCGGGCAGATCTCGACGCCCATTTCCTTGAGTCTCTTGCCTATCATCGTATTCTCCGGTTGAGTCAGATCGGGCAAGTCCTTCAAAGCCGACATCAGCTCATCTGGAAATCCAAGACAAAGACATTTAGAAATAGTTAATCCTCCAAAATATGTTCAGTTTTTGCCAATACACTGGTTACTTTTATTCTATTAATAGTTTTAAAAAAGTGAGAAAGTTATGAATGTTGCTTTCTGTAGATAAGTACTTTGACATGAGGCCACTTATTATTGGAATTGCAGTGATATGAGGCTATTTATTACTAGAATTACAGACATGCAACATCTCAGGATACTTTATACGAAAGGAGGGATTACACTTCATTTTCTGTTTGCCATAATAGTTAGGATTGAAAAACTCCATAGAACATCTGATATGCTTTACCCTATTATCCTTCTCTTAGAGTTGAACGGAATTATTTCCGTTGGACTTTTTTCGGAAGGGAATTAGAGGTGGTGGCAGTCAGGTGGTCTGGCACTCGATGCCACAGATTCGGATTCGAGTCCGGGTGGTACTATGGATATTTGTAATGGTGTGAAATCCACTTTGAACCTTTAAGCCTTAGGTCCCTGTCTAATCAGACTGTAGAAGGTTTACCGTAGGTATGACAACTTACCCCATATAAAGAAAACTTTCTTGTCTCTAAATCTGCCAGTAGGTAGACAACCTTGCCCCACAACAAGGCTGTTGCGCCAATGAAGAAGAAGCAAGACGGATAGCGCGTGGGTTTCTGAGACAATGTCGATTGTTTCAAAACTCGATAAAAGATGTTCTGATTTGGTCATCTTGTGTACTGTTGTGTCAATATGAGCAATATTTTTTTAATTAAGGTAAAAAATTTAATTATTGTATAATTCCTGTGTTATGCTATATTCTACGTGCGTCCCTTGAATGGGGGTGTTTGTTGGTCTCTACACCTGACCGGATGGGAATCCTGTTTGGAAAAAATGGAATGGGAATGGCCTGTTTCCGGTGGGTGCACATCATTTGCCACGGCTGCGGGTGAAGGGGATATCTCTGGGAAGTGTTTTAATTGGCAGAGGTCATAAAAAAACTTCGTACCAGACGGTCAAGAAATCGGTTCACTAAGACCGGGATTTGGATTTATGGACGGGGGTGTGTTATGGACGGGGGTGTATCTACCGAATGGATATAGACTCTGATATAGTGTCGGCAACAGTTCCCCCCACTGAAAATGAACTATAAAATGGAGGGGATGGACATCGTAGGGGCAGAGAGAAAAAGACGAGGAGAGAACTGTTCTCCGGAGCTGGAAGGAAGGACGCTGAAAAAGATTAACGAATAGAAAGGAGATTGAGGCTGTGACTGTTGTACGATGTGCAGCGTGAAAGGAGAGATATATATTAGACTGGGTGTTTGAACGGTGGATCGGAGTGACCGGCTTCCCTTGCGTGCGTCTCTCGTTTTCAACGAATTAGCTGGAGATTCCGTGGCAGCAGCGTCATTGGAAAAAGGAAAATGCTCATTCACGCGACATGATATGAACATGTTTCCCAGACTTCTTGCCCGACCCAAGAGCTCCTTGAGCGGTTGGCCCCTGCTGCAACGACTTTGGACAGTGGTGCGTATTGAACCTTATTAACATTGAAACTTTAGTTTTGAAAAAGAAAAACAAATAAAGGAAATGCCCCTCTTTCCTAGCAACTGAGGCTACGATGTAGCAGCATTTGTAGGGACGATTCCTTACTATTTTATTAGTAAACATTGTTTTGTTACAGTGGAATTATGTATAAAATATATTTTTTTAATGCATTATCCGAATTTTACCTTTTCTAGATAATGTTAATTGCATGATTTACATCAAGCTTAAATTTCGTAAATATTAATAAATACACTCTTGTTTATATTTTAAATTATCAATTTTGTCTGTGAATTATTTCATGTGAGTGTGTGTGTTTCTTTTCAACTTATATAAGTCTCTGAAGGAATACGAACTTGTATATTTAATGGGTTATTGCAGAATTCAAATGGTTGATGTGTGAGTTGGGTAAACGGAGTAGCTAGTTGTTTCTAAGATAAGGTTTAAAGTATGATTTACACCACAGCACACTTTAGACTAATTACACCAGGACCAACAATTCTACATCACTGTGCCTAGAGCTGAATTGCCCCTTTACAGTTTGGGATTGATGTGGGTGAGAAGAAGTCTGATTGGGCTCTGTGACGCTCTACGGTCATATGAGACCGGGACCTACGGCTTAAAGTGGATTCCGAACCACTACAAACAGTCATGTCACCGCCGGATTCAACCCGATAACTGTGGTATCAAGAGCCAGAGAGCTAGCCACTCGGCCATCAGGCCCCGATACCGAACTCCTAACAAACTTCCATGCCATCCCCAGGATTGGAACCTGAAGCCTGTGGTATCAAAGACCAGAGTACTAGACAATCGACCATCAGACCACCGGTAAACGATGATGAACCAATACCCAATAAAAGCTTCTGTATCTATGTTTAGGACGGGCATCATAAGTCAATAGACCGCAATACCCTATCATTGGACTCTAGGGAAAAGTGGAAGAGACTGACAATTCTATATGTGCAATACCTGCGGGTGTACTTTTCCAATTGTGGAACAAAAAAGATGTACAGTTGATGGAATCCCATGGTGCACTCTATATATACTCGTAGTAGTACTGAATCTGCTAAATATCTGTCATGTTAGATGTGAATAGGTGGTCAGTGTTGGAAAAAATACCAACAACAATTAAATTACATGATTAAAAATTATAAAAAAAAAAATATGTTCAAATTTAGAAATTGTAAATTAATGAACCTCATTGTCATATGAATTATATATATATATTTTTTTTTTTTTGTTGTTCAAAATCACAAATATTCATTTTTATTGCAAGATAATTGTTTATTCAATATTTTTGATTAGAAATAGTTTTATGTAAGGAATATGTAATCACAACAAAATTAGTGATAAATTCTTTACTATTAAGAACAATTAGAGATAAATTCATTATTATTAAGAACAATTATAAATTCATTACAAAATTAGAGATAAATTCAATACTATTAAGAGCAATTATATATAAATTCATTACAAAATTAGAGATAAATTCATTATTATTAAGAACAATTATAAATTCATTACAAAATTAGAGATAAATTCAATACTGTTAAGAACAATTATATAAAAATTCCTTACAAAATTAGAGATAAATTAATAATTTTTTTTTTGACGGAAATCAGATAATGAAAGAGCCAAAAATACTTACTTGGTAATGCTGAGCAACAACACAACAGCAACAGGGCTGCGGCGAGAGATAATCTACAGGCAAACATAAAAAGTATGATTAAAATAAATAATAGCATAAAGCATAATGCAATTTTTGTCAGTTACGACATTTTCGATTAACATTCAATAATACTTTTAATTGCACATTATTATTAATAAACTATTTTTAGATTTTGAACAAGTAAAGCCGCATGAGTTTTCAGAAGAACGTTTTATATGAACATTCGTTTTCAAAGTAAAATTTTAACCATTCTATTTTCTCACCAACGGCGCACGTTGCCACTGTGCCACGAGTCGGACAGAGATTAATTAAACTAAATGAAATTGACATTTTAATTATAAGTATATTGTGGTTACTTATTTAGATCATGATATTTTAAATAGGAATAATTTTATCAATAGACATTTTTTTTTTTTTTAGGAAAATACTTTAAATAATAAAAACATTTTAAGGCAATTACATTAAAAAGGCAATTAAAAAATCATGAAATAAAATATCATGCACATGTTTATTATTTACACTTTTTATGTTTATATTTACGTTTTGATGTTTTCTTGTCAATTTGACATGCGCCTGTTTAATTTTTCTTTATTAAATTTAATGAGACAAAATTCCTCCTTAATTTTTAATCAATGAATTTAACTGCTCGTTAAAAACTCTTCAGTTTTTAAAAAATATCTAATTAAAATACATTTGTGGTGCAAATAATCACTAAGAAAAAAATAATTGCATAAAACTAAGACATTGAAAAAAATTAAATTAAAATTTTCTCACACCAAAAAATGTATCCTAAATGTACATAAAAAATTACCAACATTATTTTCTTTCAAAGTAACAATATCTTTATTCTAAGGGTTTTTAGAAAACAAGGTCTTTTAAGTAAAACCTAAAAGCTGAGAAAACTTCAAGTAAGAGTTTATTGTTGCAATAGCAAGAAATTTGCACTTACCCAAAAAGAATTCATGTTTGAAGTCGAGGTATAGTTTTCTCAAACTCTGAAAAAACACCATGATGAATTTGACCATTACCTGTAGCTTTATATACCTTAATTTTTAAATATGGCGACATTTTTAAGAAGTACATTCTTGAAGTGGTTAATGATAACAATTCATTAAAAATTAAAATGAAAAGTGATCCTATTTTTAAAATTAAGCGCGTCGCAAAAAATTAAAATCTAAATCAAAGGTTTGAAAAAAGAAAGATAAGTGAAATGTAAAAAGTTTTCACTGATAATCTTTGATCTGATGTCCAGCTCTAGAAGTTCTTGAATGACAGGTGGATGACATTTGAAAAAGTGGAGATTTATGTTTATTTATTTATTTTTTATAATTTTGCTTATTGAAAAACGTAAGTGAGTTAATGTGTTTTTTAATTCAAGTCTATTTAGGCATGTTTTGATTTAGCATAATTACATAGTTTTAAAAAATTAAATTATCACTATGCATATTAATATGGAGGAAATATGCAGGATATGTTTTGAAAACAAAATATCTAATAAATATCTTTCCGTAAAATGCAAGAGAACCAAATTGTAAAATGCATGTATATATAGACGCATGTATGTAAATACAAATTGTAAATGCAAATTGTATATGCATGTAAGACTATGCCACTAGTTTACATAAGCAGTTAAGCTAGGGTTAGTTCTCATACCAGAAACATTTTTCTTCTAATATAGTTTTTAAAATGCGTGCTTGTCTTGAACCTAAAAGTTGCTATGCAGTTAGTGTTGAGTCTGAATAATAATAATATTAATGGAAAAATCATGGAATTAAATATTCCAATAAAAGAAATCAGAAAGTGAGAGGAAATAGCGTTTTGCTTTCTATTTTCCGGACACTTCACGGAATGCCATAAATCAGCCGATATTTAACCGATTCAATGTTACCCAGTATATATATAACACGTAAGGCTTGCAATACTTTAACCACAATTTACAATAGTAATTAATCACATTTTACATCTACCAATACTGATATATACCTTTCACTACTTCACTCTCTCCCTCCCTTTCTCGCCTCAGATCCAACGGAATGACATTCCAGCCTACAAATGTATTGTGCCTATTCCCGGCTTAGCCACGGTGCAGCATTTTTACCACTAGAAGAGCTTTGGCATTTCATTCCCATGATAGAGGGGATATTATTTGACACGGCTTATATAATAACCCATCACTCAAATTTGACAACAGACAAACTTTATTATGGGTAGTTATGTTACATGCAATCAGTTTTTGTATTAATGAGAACAACATGTCACTCAGATCTGACAGCGAAAATATTCGTATCATGTAAAATGAGAATCAAGGAAATTATCGAATGTCTGTGCGGCGATCACAAAGTCGAAACAAGCACGGATTTGAATATGAACGCTAGTACCATGAGTTGTTCCATCGTGATTGGTGAAAGACCACTATTGTCTATTCCAATGAGATTGACGGAAGCTGATGCCCCCACACTAGAAGTTTTGTTTGTTTAAAAAAGGAGGTTTTTCGGTGAAGAAGAGAAAGTTCTGCGACGAGTCGATTAAGAAGTGTTGTTCCTTTTTTTTCTGGAGGCTCAAATGATAAATAGGCCGGAGTATCCGACTGCATTTTTTTCAAAAGTAGACACTTGTGGTTTCACGTGTATCACGCCGTATTATAATTAAGGTCTGCCACAGACCTTAATTATATATGTATTTTTAAAATCAACGTAGGCTCGTGAGCATCTAAAAATCCACGGCCTGGAGAGCAATGCATGT